>WTSP01021843.1:0-68616 GCA_025331215.1 Actenoides lindsayi | reverse complement strand
TTAACGTTTTTTTGATTGTTTTTTTTGGGCTTGTTAACACTTTAAATGTCAGTTTTGAATTTTTTTTAATTTAATCCTTTTTTTTTTTTTTTTTTTTTTTTTGGTGCAGTTATGATTCTATCCTACAAATCAGATGAATGTTCAACAGAATTTGTCATTTATTTCTCATTTAATTCCTCTGCTTTTCATAAAATGACCTTTTTGCTTTAGGATTATTACTATAATTAAGAACAATAGAATTATATTTTTCTGTGACTTCTAAATGCTCAAGCAAATGTATCTCTTGGAAAACAGGATTTGTGAAATTACTTTTTTTTTGATGAAAAATAGAGACTCACTAGTGTCAAATGTTTCATGAATACATGTCAGTCTTTGCCACATTTTGTTTTCGTTGCTTTCGAAAAGCTGAATATAAACTGTCCTGATCCTTCCAAAATAACAGGTTTCTATTTATCTGTTTGATGAAATCTCTTCTCCCTGAAATTTTTTGTATTATCTTGATGGACTCGATGATCTCCAGAGGTCCTTTCCAACCTCTACCATTCTATGATCTCTTCTATCAGAAGACTAGTGTACTTAACAATGCTTGATTAACTAATGGATGCTAATGTGACACTCGCCTCCTTTCACAAGCATCTAGCAAAACGAGAACCAGGAAAACTGCTTGTGCTTCTCAAGATGGTAATGTTTTTATGTCAGGAGGCACGGAGTGATGGACTGGTGATAGATCGAGAGATTAGACAAAGACAGTCACAATGATGCGACAGCCACATGTAACTTCTAGGCAATTTGGCCTGAAAAGCTTTGATAAACTCAGTGATGCTGTGCTCCAAAGGGAGGGTGCAAATTTAACACATGTTGCCTTCCTGATATCAAAGGACTGAAATAAGTTTTAAAAGCTCAGGTGATATAACTATTAAGTGCTTCACTCTCAGGGGCTGCCCTCTGGGCTTAAAGAGGTTTGTAGGAAGCCCTGGGCTATAAATTCTTGAGCAAGGAACTGTATTTGTTCATTGCAATAAGCTGGTGTTTAAACTGTGGTTTTAGATGTAGGACTTCCTCTGATGATGTAAAAAACCACATTAAGTGGAGCTGACAGGGACTGCCAGTGGATCAGGGAAGTTCATGGTATCGGTCTTTCTGTAGGACAGCCTGCTGAACACGCCTGTCTCCAGCTTTCACATTCTTGTAGGACAGAAAAAAACTATGGTTTAAATTTTAGCAGAGCAGCCAAGATGAGTTTCTGAGGATTATTTCCCATTCAAAATCTGCACAATACTTTTCCTATGAATGTTTATCTATGCCCCTGTATGAGTACAACCTGCAGAAAGCTCTGGATTAAAGGTGGAACACACTGGGAATGATGAGAGAGTGTACTGGGAAAGGCCACAAGCTCACTCTTCCTTCACTAATCCATCCCCTTGTAATAGTTGGGTGGTTATGTTGGTTACATACAAAGCCAAAACGTATTCAACCTCAGAAATTATACTAATGCAGCATAGGCAGAGTCCAGCCAGGTGTATAGGATCTGGCTGAGATGGAGCTAATTTTCCCTGTAGTAAGCCTCAAGGTGCTGTGATTTTTATTGGTAGCTAGAAAGATGTTGATAACACACCAGTGTTTTGGCTACTGCTGAGCAGGGCTTGCACAGTATCAAGGCTGTCTCTCCAATATTATCCCCTCACTAGTATGCTAGGGGGTGAGCAAGATCTTGAGTGTGGACATAGCCAGGACAACAGACCCAAACTGACCAAAGAAGTATTCCATACCATATGACATCTGCTCAGCAATAAAAGCTAAGAGAAAGGAGGAGAATGGGCATTTGTTATCATGACGTTTGTCTTCCAGGACAACCGCTACGCAAACTGAAGCCCTATTTCCCAGGAAGTGGCTGGGTTTTTTTCCGTCTTATTTTCTCTTCACTGTCCTGCTGAGGAGGGGAGTGATAAAGTGGCTTGGTGGTCACATGAGATCCAGTCAAGGTCAACCCACCACAACAGGTCTGTCTGCAATATGTTAACACATGGTCATTGTGCTCCTTGTTTGGGTCAGTGTTATTAAAAGCTTAACCAATCACCTTCCACAGGCTAACCCTGATGGCTGCTATCTAATTTATTTATCCTTGGTAACCCATCCTGCTTCACTCACTATTGGATTTAGAACAAGAAGCTGTAGAGAGAGCACTGTAAAATCAGAGAATAATGTGACTTGAAAACGTGAAGGATATTCCATAAATAAGCATCTGACTTGTTTAGGAGTCAGTCTTGCTAAGGGAGTTAATTAACAAACAAGTCATGTCTGTGCTTCTTACTGGTGGCTGCAGTAATCTTCTTGCTTGGTCCAAAGAGCAGAACATAAATAAGATTGTCACAAAGTGTATGGTGTGAAGGAGAATTTGGCATTTGGGAAAACAAATTTAAAGCAAACCCAGAAGTATCACTGTGAAGTTTTCCTTTTGCAAATGCTGTCACAGTTGGTAGAAAGGAATCAAGAGACTTATTTACAATTTAAATGTGAGCTTGGTCATAGAGGACGTTTTTTTGCAGAGAGCTGTGATCAAATATGTCCACTGGGTTACAATGTTGAGACCACCCAGGCTTTTACTAATGCTAATGTTTACATAAAAAGTTAGAAACAAGCTTCTCTCCAATTAGAAAGCCAATACCTAACTAGATGCTAAATTGTTATATACCCTGTAGTCTAAATGTTAATAGCTTTGACCTCCTTCAGTTTAATCTTAATCTCCTTGACAGAGCAAGTGAACTTTGGGTTATGCTTTACCGAATTGTTCCCTTTGTTTTCTCCCCCCCCCCTTATGTTTCCAACAATGAGTATGTCACATATTGCAGACCCAAATGAAAGCCCGTCTTCTTTTTCAATCAGTCATATCACTAAGTATATGAGCAGAAAAACCCTTGTGATTGACACTGCTTCAACAAAAGCAGATTCAGTTTGCAGACGATAAGAGGCAAAGTCATACAAACAGTGTTTACAAAGCAGTGAAGGAGAGAAAAAAATTAATGATAAAAGGACTAATCTTATTGTTTTACTAGATGAGAGAATGGTTCTTTGTGTTTGCTCTCACAGAAGCCCACAGATTGTCTCCCACCACCCTGTACACTTTTGGCAGCAAAATAATTTCCAGGTTCTATATCAAACACTGGCTGGTAGATTTAAAAAAAAAAAAAAAAAATGGTATGTGCTCTGGAATGCTTGGGAAGCCTCAGAAATCGGAGAAGTGCCCACAGATCATAGCATGGGCATGTGCTACCTACAACATTCTATATAGTTGAATATTGTCTCCCTTACAAAGGGGTATGAGGTATAAGAGCAAGGGAAACAAACCCCTTTAAAAGAAGAAGCGAAGCTATGTGAAAACTTACTGAACTGGTTGATCTAATGAGTATTCTGTGGTATGCAAATTTCACTGCTGTCAGGAGACTTCTTCATGAGTTTTTCTCTTTTAGGCAGACCAGAATCAAGTCGGCTCCAATCAAAAAAGGAGCCCCAGGTTTAAACACACACTACTGGTGCTGGAGTCCTTATACAAGACACAGCAGTACCATTTTCATTTCTTGGTGCCAAGTGCTGGAGGGGGATGATTGGGACAGATTCACAGAGTGATGGAGCATTTTATATTAGAAGGGACCTCTGGAGGTCACATGATCTGATCCCTGCTCAAAGAAAAGCCAATTTCAAAGTAAAATCTGGTTTGCCCAAAGCACTCCTGATATTCATTAGTGGAAGACATTGGGGGGGGGAGGGGGCGGGGGGGGGTGGGGGTGGGTGTGTGTTCACTGGAGCTTTTTTAGGGCAGCATATCTCTACAGAAAACTGTTTTAACCTTGTGTGACAGCCATTATTGACTGCACAGAAGGCAGGACAGAGAATTAAAATCCAGGTCTAACTCAATGGGCAGAGGACAACATAACCTTGTTTTCCAGCCCCTCTACTGTTCATTAGTTTCATGGCTTAATTCCTATCTCTTGCTAGCAGGGCCAGGCAGCTTTGTCCTTTCAGCAGCTGAAGTCACACTGCCTTACCAGCATTTACCAAAGGTTACTAAACGAGTGTTGCCAATTTCTTTCCCTTCAAGATGAAACCTGCCAGCTCAGTTATGTCCTTCAGCGAGCATGAATATCTAGCTGTGAAATAATCAGTTGTTGTAGTCTTTATTGAGATGCAATAGGTTGCACATAGAGTACATGAAGTGATAGAAGGCAAGACTAGGCTGTTTTAATGACTCTCCTGTGAAAGTCTCTATGGAGTATACTCAGTGAGTCTATCTAATCTAACTGTCCCCATAGGCAATATGAGAAGCAGCACTAGTACTGCGGGAATAACACACACCTCAGGTTTTATTGAAACATTTCATTTCATTCCATTCTGCCCCACTAAAAAGCCATTGCCACTTTTAAAGAACATTACTTGGGTTAAAGACAGGAACTCTGTTGGGAGATAAAAATTGACTCACCAAGTGATGAAACTCAGGCAATTTTATTCTTATATAGAACAATTGCAAGTAATATAGTGATTTTCATAGTGAGGAAAAAAAAAAAAAGCATTCTGGCATGTATTTCTGAATGATATTAGAATTACTGGTGTTTAGCAAGTTACCAAACATCAGCAGAGTGACAGGAACTACATCTACATACTGGTTTAGCTTATGGAAAATGTGAATATATTTGGGTTAGTGCAAGCTTCTTTCACTATAGGCTAAGATAAGAGATTTTAAATATATTTGTCACTGGTGAATGCTTGCATATGGATACATTTAACATCCTCAACACAGTTAAGAAGACATATAGTGATTTATTAATTTGTGGTAATGTGATCAGGTGAGATCTATTTCACATTTGTGCTCATTCACACTTAGTACTTATTCTTGCAGATTTCCTTGAATTAATAAACACCCTGGCAAGTTAACCTTAATGATTTTTTCATGAAAACTTCTTCATTGAAAAATAAAGCTAAGAAATATTTTGCACTGTCAATTGCTAACAGTTACAGTGCCCCTCTGGTACAATAGTTACAGTAATTCGGGTTTTAGAACAAAAAGTGAGTAACTGTAACATAGGCACACATAATGAATATCAGGGAAATCAATCAAAGTGTAATAAACTTTTATTAAAAAAAGACATTGCCCTCTGGCAATTCATAAAACAAGTCCCCAAATCTGTATAGACAGTACAAATAAACATAAAATGATTCTTTAAGGGCATAATGAAGGGTTCTGTCAACAACAATAAGAAAACAAAGCATAGATGTATGTGTGTGAAAGAAATCACACATTTTCCATTGTTCAGAAAGCCTTTGGCAATTTTTTTTTGATAAAAAAACCGAGGACTACAAGATGCAAGAAATGAGTTCCCCATCTGAACTGTGTCTTTTTAGTCTCTGCTTCCCATTTTATCAAATTTAAGTTTATCATTGCGCTGAGTGGGTCTTGGTACTCTGTGAAGATTTTGAACTTGCTATGACACAGCTGAAGTTCTTTGAGCTAATCCTAAGTGTCTGGGATTTGGCTGTATACCTAAGTTCAGCAGAGTCCACTCTTGCACTGTGTTCTTAGTGGACTACTTCTGAAAGATAGAGGCCTTCCTGTTACTTAAGCAATATATTTCATGCTAACCTTTTTCCAAAAATTACAATTTTTAATTCTATGAAACATTACTGGTATAACATATGTTATTAAAATAACTGTTCTTTATTTTGTTTTCTTTTTGAGTTCCTTTCAAGTATAAAATTACCAAAGCCCTACATCATATATGGGTCAAAAGATGATAGTTTAAATGAGATGTTTATTTAATAATTATCCATGGAAAATTAATATGAGGGCAGCGGGGTGAATTTCAGGTCACTTAATCATAATATGAGCCAGATATTAGTTGGACACTTGGATTTTGCTCCTCACTCACAGAAGAATGTGGCTTTTGAACTAATAGGATCTGAAATGAAATGGAGTCCATTATTTCATCCTAGGAGGTATTTGGTTTAGGATGAGTCCAAACCATAAGGAAAAAGCCCTCCATCATGAAAGTAAGATGAGTGATATCTGAATGTTTTCTAAAAACATGAAGGGAAAAACAAGGCTTAGAGACCAGCACTATGAAGTCCGTGGTGCATCTTCCATCTGGACAACATTGAACTTTGTGCTGTTGAAACAGAAGTTGGAAAAGACCTACCTGGTCATCACACCAGTCCCTCTCAGATACATGTTATTTTCTTACATTCCCTCCCTCTCAGCCTTCTTACCTCCTTCCTTCTTTTCTTCCTGCTTTCACCCTTCTTTGCTTCTCTTCCTATCTTTCTTCTGTTCTCCTGAATACCATAATTCCCTTCTTTGTCAGGATTCAAGCAAGAGGGCAATTAAAAGAAAGTTCCAATGGAAAAAACCCACTTTTTCTTAGAACTTGCTCAGTTGCCTACTCAATGTTTTCTTCTCCTCCACTGTTCGTAATAACACCTCTCTGGGTGACTGCAGGCAACTTCTCTTTCCCTGGGCTGAAACCCTTGAGAATTTCCCCTTAGAAACTATACATATGAGTTTCATTAACTCCCAAATGTTTTCAAATTTTTGTCCACATCTTCATATCCAGGTACTTATCATCCACATGTGACTGTTCCTTCTCTGAATCAGATACCTGGAAGTGCAACCTTCCTACTTCAGTGTTTGTTGTAAAGCCATAATACCCGTACTCTGTTGAGAAGTTGCAGTTCTCTTGTGTATAAGAGCATTACACAACAGAAAAATTGTGGACTGCAGTTTCAGATCAGAGTCTGAAAACATTAGGTACCAGTAACTGTTAAATATGTAAACATTAGCATGATTGATGTCTGACAAATCTTGAAATGTAAAAGCTAAGGTACATAAACATGCACCTGTCTGTCTGCAAGCTCGTATTGCAAATCAGTTGTTAATGACCTTGGCTTTCTTTCAATAGAAAATTTTGTATACCTTGTGAAAACTTAACTCTTGTAACTTTCAAATAGCTAATTGAGATATTCTATTTTTTTTAATATCATACCCCCTGCTCCTTTTAATGCTATTATTATTGATATTATTATAAGGGCAAGTTTAGCATTATTATTATTGAATGTAATGCAAACACATGAAGAGGTTGCCTTACTTTCAAGGACAGATACAGAGACTTGAAAAAAAATTAGAAATTCATGCAATCTTCTAGATCTGAATGCTGTTTGACATTCATCAGAGCCAAGAGGTACTCAGTGCATTTAAAGTCAAGGTACCTAAATATGGAATTAATAGCTCAGTATGAGGCATCTCTTTTGAACACCTGAAGGTTATAAGAAATGAGGACAGGGATCTAGAATGCAAATTGTTATGCGGCTGTTACTAGCTGCTGCTGTAATAAGCAAACTTTATTATTATGTTTGCCAGGTAACTGCAATCTTTACAGAGACCTATAACATATCCAGGGTTTATTATTGTTGTATTTATAGTATTAAGAATTGATGGAACATGAATTAAAATAAGGCACTTGGTGCAGTAGATAGAACCATATGTGGGAGACTTTGGAAGCTGATGAATTAGGACTCCTACACTAGACCTTGCAGAAATAACCTGTGGATTTGGAATCCAAATTTGCCTTTGTTGCTTAGAAGCAGAGTGGGAGATCAGATCTCCATCTGTTTACTGGAAACCACATGGGTAGTCCTCGGAGATATGGTCAGTGACATCAGGAGTCCAAGAAGACTCCATGGCCAAATACTTCAGTATCCTATGCATTGCAACCCACATTAAGTCTCCTGCTTTGGGCTTATTTTGGTGGCGTATGATTGTCTTGCTCCTAGTCCTGGGACAAGCCCTCATCCCTGCCCTGCCTTGCTCCAGCCCATTCCCATACTGCTTGGATGTGAGGAAGGTGAATTGACCACTACTTAAGAGACAGCAACAGGCAGAAATTTGCAAATTCTGAGTTCCTGATGGACTCTAAGGGACAACAGATTTCCTTTGCTCTGTTTACATATTCCTGTGTGCCAGCCAAAATTGGATGTGATGTCAGCAGTGTAAGTTCATTCAGAAGTGTTTACCTTATCAGTACTGAGTTTTGACACTCTCATTATACTCTTTGAATACTGCAGATTCAGCAATGTGCTTCACAAAGCAAAACAAGCACCTTCAAAGGATTGCATTGAGAGAGATGAGGGGAGAGATACCTAACACAGACAGCAGAGCTGCTGACATACTTCTAGTCTTTCTTTGTGGGTGAGGATAGTTGGATATGTTACTTAAAGTTTCAGAGGTGTCTGGGAAAAGCAGCTACTAATTTTGCACTGTGACACTTCAACAGCAACAAATTCTTACTGCTTATTACCAACTGATATTCAGTCCGCCTTTGCAGGGGTGACTTTAGACAGTAAAGGAGCCAGGTGCTGATAAACTAATATGGGAGCTAGGGAAAAGAGGTTTAAGTCTCCCTTAGGATGTACTGCATCGTGTGAAAAGGTGAGAAAAATATACTCCATCTGTGAGGTGAGGATATAAACATGGCACTGAGCTGCTACTGTGAGTCTGTGTGTGTGAGAAGTATATTAAAACCCTGTCAGGCAAGGGACATGGTCTATGTAAATATGCTCTGTTTTGTTTCCTTGCCTAAATGTCTGTAAACCTACCCCTAGTTGAGAAACTAATCCATGTGACAACATCTACAATGAGAATGTGAGAAAATCACAGATGAGACATATGCTTTTATTTTTAATTTTTATTAACTATTTTTATAGTTGTAATTCTATTAATTAGCAAACTCTAAGTGTATAAGAACTTGTACATAGTGCATTTCATTGCTCTAAGTCATTTCTATTTTGCTTCAAGCCTACTTAGTCTTCGAAAAAAGTGTAAAACCTTGGAGGTATAAATGATCAACTATTTCCTAAATGATAGATTTTTTCCTTGTAAATTAGGTTACAGTTCACTAGAAGATCATGTAAAATGAGTTTAATAAGCACCCCATCTAGTTTAGAAATGGTGTCAGAGGATAGAACAAAATAACTAATGAATTTAATTACAACTTTAGAAGGTTAACCCTCATAGTATAAAGAAATGTCTAGAATTCACTGAAGTCAATGGAAAGACATGTACATCTGTGGACATTTCGGCACACCCCCCTGAAAGGGAATGATTTGAAATGTCACAGAAAATGCATTGGATCCTCATTTCATATGAAAATGTTTAGAAATTGTTGTTTTAGATCATATTTGTTTTTATTAGAAATGTTAAATGATGAACAAAGAAGTGTGTATACACATTTATGTATTTGTGTTCTTGTTCCTTGTGGTAATTTTTTTACATTAGTGCTTGTAACCTATGGAAGAGAGCAATGTCTCAGCGGCTGCTGCATTCCATTCTTCATACATATGATAAATTGTATAAGGTGCAAGCAGAGCTTTGATGTTGTTTCTTACACATATTTGTCCACAGCTTTATTTGCTAGAGCAGAGGGAGAAAAAAAATTAAAAAAAAAATACCAGGAATACATTCTGCATAGCAAAGGGAAACCTGGAGGCACATCTGCCTTCCATAACAATGAGCTACTCTCCTACTCACTTGTGGCAAAGCCATTACTGAGCCCTAAAACAGCCGTAGACATCAGGCTCTTAAAGCCAAGGTCTGAATCAAAAGAAATATCAAAATCCCCTCAGACAGTCCTTCAGTGTGGATATCAGATGGTCAGTCTAAAGTCCTTTGAAGAGCCCTCCCACATTCCAGGGTAGTGGTGCAGCCTAATAATGGTGCCAGAGATGAAAGGTTTGGGAGGTTTGATCTGGCAGCTGGAAAACAAGTTGTACTATGTGAGACTTACAGAGTTCAATCTTTTCAGCTTATCTGAGAAAAGTCTGAGAGGAGGCTTGATCATTATGTCTAGATACTTACACATGGAAAAGAGATCCAATAGCAGGGGCTTTCTGAGCTTATTGACAAAGACCTGTCAAGATCTGTGGCCAAGAGTTAGCCAATTTCAGCCTTGAAATAAGTCATAGCTTTCTAGCAGAGAGGATAATTGAACTAAGCAACAGTGTCCTAAAAGGGTTGGGGATGGGGTGTGTGTGGAAGGGATAGTGACAACTCAACATGTATTTAGATTTTTAAAATAAAATTAAAAATCCTTCTAGGACGTGTGATTTAATCCATTCTCTGTGATAAATTCTGCATCCTGTAGGTCCAGGCACTCAGGTGGAATAGTTGATTTTATCCTTTCTGACCTTAATGCTTGTAAATGTATGACTCTGTTACTCATGTCATCATTTCGTGGTCCAGGGAAAAGATAATAAGTTAAGCACAACCCTTAGAGTGCCCACAACAGCTGGAACGCTTGCATTAAGATAATCGCTGCAACCAAAGATTACCAAGACTTCAGGGGATCAGCAGATGTATTCTCATGGCTCATGTCTTAATTTGCCTTTATTTCTTTTTCACCTCATTCAGAAACATCAGAGGTGGCTGCAGCTGGAGACAGGGCAACAGATGGATAGTCTGCAGATGCTGGATTCTGTTTTCCACTTATTTACTCAACACATCTCCAGATTTGTATTTTTCTAAGTTAGATCAGCAAACACCTTGGTTTATATTACTTTTATTTCTGGAGTTAGACTGAAGTAATTTGAATATCCTTTTTAACCTGTTTCCTATCCAGAAGTGCTTGGTTATTGGAAGCATTTTTTTTCTTTCTCAAGCTAAGAGCCTGGACTCCATTGTTTAATGAGTCCTTCCATTTTATGTAAAGAAAATCTATGAAGGTTCATATACCTATAAGAATAGATTAACTGAAATGGAAAAGATGGATAGGTGATGCCAGCACATCAGTCTGCAAAATGAAGCAGCAGAATCACCCCCAATTTTACCATTTTCAGATAGCTGAACCAGTACAGTGCAGAAAGGGTAAACAAAAAACCCAAGTATCTCAAACCAAAACTACATTGCTCTGTGGAAATTAATTTTTAGAAATGCAAACCAAGCCTTAATTTTACTGTGCTGCAGTTTCATTCTTGGGAATGCTTGTTTTGGGAGTTTGCACGGTATTTGTACCTAGTTTACAGTGAAAGACCAGGGCTACAGTTTATTCAGTTGAGGGAGTCAAGGCACCCCAAAGGGAATCACTCTCTGAATCAAATCACAGCAAATAAACAAAGTGATACACAACTGAAATCATTGAACCAAAATCCACAAATGAAGCAAATGGAAGACTCCAGTGCTGTCTCATGCAGTTAGCAAATCCCAAATGCAAATTC
The DNA here is from genome assembly GCA_025331215.1 of Actenoides lindsayi. Classification (NCBI taxonomy): domain Eukaryota; kingdom Metazoa; phylum Chordata; class Aves; order Coraciiformes; family Alcedinidae; genus Actenoides; species Actenoides lindsayi. Next base: position 57,366 of record WTSP01021843.1, on the reverse strand, counting down.
AGGGTCAGTGGCTGCCCAAAAAGAAAAAAAATTATGTCAAAAAAATAGGGCTTTTCTGTCCCTAGAATTGAACACTTCACTAATGCTTTAATAAGCAGCAAACTTCTGCTTTCCTCTGGCTTTCTATGAGCTGTTACTCAGAAGCCCCACTCCTGCATTAAGATTTCAAGATGTCCCAGGTTCCCATCACAATTTCCTTTCCCATCAAGGGTAATGCACTCCAGTCTGTGAGGAAAAAGGCCATTCATTTTTTAATTTAACAAACTTTTATCTATCTTTCTTCTTAAGTATCCAAAGTCACACACTCAGATAAGGTAACTAACCTTGTCTCTTATTTCTGAAAGCCACCCCAAGATTAGACTCAGTTCTGTGATCAGGATTTTCTAGGAAATCAAACATTAATGATGATAGCCAGCAACAGTTAACAGTCATTTATTATATATGAAGTCTGAGATTTTAAAGAGAAATCTAAGTATTAAGCACATATTTTACTTAATTTCACTGAGATTTGTGCGCCAAAGTCTTTTAGGCTTCCTTAGAAAACACAGCCTATAGTAACAAATAATAAGCAAAAATATTGCTGGGAGAGGAAACTTGCAGCCTATTTCTTAAAGACGCTGATTTTATTACAGGAATATAAGTGCAGACTGGCACCTATACAAGATTAATGCTTCTCTTCAGTTTTTCTAATCACTGCAGACTAAGAATTAAGTGATAAAATTGGAAAAAAATATGCTACATATTCGAAGTGTTGCATCAGATGTGCCACTATGTGTGTACATTGCAGTAAGCCATGTGCACTTTCCCCGTCAATATCTAAAACTATGATCTGATCTGTTTGCTGATGGTGTTTTGAAAATTGATATTCCTTAAAGATCAAAATAAAGGGAAAGGAGGACCTGGGATTCCTGTCATCTTGAAGGATTGGGAAGTTTTATTTCTGTCAATTCATGACAACTGAAGGCCCCTTACCATGGACACAAGATTGGGTTATGGATTACTAAGAAGGCAAATCAAGGAAGCCTAGATGGTAATTCCCCTCAAATGTTTTAGATCCTCCTTAGTCAACTTTGTGGGTATTTGGTGCCCATGAAACATTTGATTTGGCTCCATCTGCAGAGAGTTCAGTCTGAGAACCAGGCACAGGATATAATGAACTAACTTAGAATCACTTCCCTTCTTGCAAAGTAGACACCCAAAATAAAAAAAAAATGCAACAACATACATTTATGTGCACACACACGCACACACACACACACACACACTCTTCTCAAAAGGTAATTGTCCAAAGCATATATACTATTATAAAAGCAGAAAATGAAATCAAGTTGCTCAAGAGAATCTTCTGGGTCGTTCTCTGGTAGCAGTGCAAGTTCCACTAAAAGGAGGTAGCCTGTGATGAAATAACTTAGAAAGGAAGAAAGGAAAATACCTGTGGGAGACATCGTATCTCAGAGGGCTGTACTGCTCTTCAGACAAAATGGCTAGGTTGGGATAACCACGTGCTTTTGGTGTGAGGAGTGAGAGGAAGGTTCAGAATTAATTTGATATAGGCACAAAAGGCTTGGCAACTCTATTCTATTACAGAATAATTTTGTAAATAACCAGTGTCTCATGCAAATATCAGGAGGCTCAATGATGCTGACAAATATCTGAATAGAATTAAGGAAAGGGTTGAATGATAAAGTGGGAGTCACTAATTTCCACTCCCAAGGCACTTAGATTAAATAAATGCTGAAATAATTAGTTTTATTCAAACATTCATTAGAGTTTTCAAAGATATGTTGAAAAACCAAGAACAAATCTTTTTTTTTGGCTTCAAGATCTCTCAGTGTTTAAAACTTAGAATTATTGAACTTCTATTCAAAATAGAGTGGATTTCATAAACACAGTTATTGTTCCTTCTCCAAAAGAGGAAATTGTCTCATGAGGTAAATCAAACCAGAAAGAATAGGTTAAAAGTGTTAAACTGTTAAACCTGATTCTGGTGGTGATTCAATTTTTTATATGTAGCTATTACAAACATAGATAACACACATAAACATACCCATTATTTAAATCCTCTAATTCTTCTGTAACATTATATTGAAATCTCACTTCCCTCTGAGAAGAATAATAGCAATTAGTTACTATCTCACTGGAACTACATAAAATAAATAATAATTAAAAAAGGTGGGTTTGTTTGTTTGGTTTCCCCCTTTTTTTTTTTTTTTTTCTCTGGTATTTGTGTTCATAGGACACAGCTATATTTATGCAATAGAGTTAGTGTTGACTATATAGCTCAGAGCAGAGATGCTGACCCAAATGCACAGGTAGGTCAAATCTCTGAGACCTATGTTACTTAGACCACCCTGCTTTTAGCTTTCTGACCACCCTTAGCTTCATTGCCTCTGCAGCATGCATTGTCATCCACCGTCCCATGAAGAAATACCCAAAGGCAGAGATTGGCAATGTCTTGCTGAGGGACCAAAGGCTTGGGATGAGAGCAGATATTAAATAGCACTCTGCAAGACTTGGAACTGAGAGCTGCTTCATCTTGAGAGGGGCATCTGTGAATATTATCTAGCTCTTCACTCTCACTGTGTTTTCAATTCAGGCAGACACAGGATCTCTTTTGTACCTAGTGTTTTTAGTCTTACCACAGAGTACTGAGTAATTCCAAGATCAAGACATGGAGGCTGTAATGGCAAGAGTGTGCCGTAACATGGAAGTTCTCTCCTAACCTTTTTTGCCTCTAGCAAACACCTCTATCTGCCTCATGTACACCATGATAGCACATTTTGCATCAGTGGCCATACACTTCATTGCAGATGTTTGTAACCAAAGAATAGTCATGTAGTTTCCTACTGCTGTTGCCACACGTGCCCTTTATGGCCAATCAGTTTGGGATCATACTGTGAACCTGGAAGGTGTTTTACAGCCAGGACACTTCAATTCTCCTGTTTCCAAATAGCTGTTTTGGACAAGGTGGACCAGCAGCCTATGGGAAGCTTTAAAGATTGCTTTTAGCCTGGAAATATGAAGCTATCAGCTAAAAGTGACAATGTCTGTTAGGTTTGTTGTGAACCAGTAAAACCAGCAGCAAAATATGGATGCGTGATCACAAGTGTGAGTTTAGCGTATATTGATGGGTGTGAAGGCATAACTTTTCATGCCTGCACCAATCTGAACAGCAGCGCTAGTAAGGATTGCTACTGAAGCATGCCACTAGGGGTCTTTTAACAGGTGCCACCAAAGATAAGAGTTTTAGACTTTGGCAGTTTGTGCGCTGATTTTTATATAATGAGGGAAACTGAAGTGGGTGCTGATAGTTTTCAGTGTAGTTGACCACAGGAAAAAAATCCAGAGGGAAATGAGGAACATACAAATTGATGTATCTGCACCCAAACCTATCATGTTACTTACTGATGGCCTTTCATGATTGCCATACTTAACTCCTTATCTGAAGGCAAGAAGGAAAAAAATCTATCATATGAATTTTTTTTTGTCAAGTTCAGCAGTGTGCATACAGTAGGCCAATTAAAAAAAAATTAGGATCCCTTAATTTCTATAGATGCAATTAATTCTTTTTTATAATGTAGGAAGAATTTTGTGTTGATATTGAATATACTTAATGCCACTGAAGGCAGGAAAATTTCCTTTATTTTCAATGGGCTTTGCTTTGAAGTTGTCAAGAACCTGAAAGGTGAGCATATATTTTAGTCCAATTTACACCTTATCACCTTATTATGCTTTGTTTTATTCCTAAGGGTGCAATTATGTATAAAGAGCCTTACTTTTACCTCTTATAAAAGAAGTTTGGATTTAACTCAGAATTGTAATGGTCTCAAATTATGTGTGTTGTGTTAAATGTCAGAACTCTATTATAGTATAACCCTTGCAAACTGGTACAAACAGAATGATTGTGTCTAGTGTCTGGATTATTTATGTTAGTAATAATGCAAAAGAGAAGAAAAGTCACAGAATTTTAGCTGAGAAAACAAGTTTGGAACAACATCACCTGCCATTTAATGTGCAGTCTACACTCAAAATCTATTCTCAATATCCAGTTAGAAATCAGAAGTTTCCTAAATTTTCCACATTTTGGAATATCTATAACTGATAAGAAAACACTGTTTTCTATCAGTGTATTTACTACCCAGTTTATTATAATTTTTGTGTATCAAAGACCTAAAGAGTATGAAATAGAGGATGTATTCATGAATAGATAGGGTCTTTGCTCTGAAAGAACTTCTGTTCAGTGAAGACAACGGACACATTAAGAGCAAGGAGGAAAGATTCACAATAATGTGCACATATGTATCCTTATCCTTTGCTTCTTTCCATAAGTGTTAACATTTTGTATGTCTTCATTTCTCATACATACCACTCTTAGCCAAAAGGTCTTTCAACATATCTGTTATTTCTCCAAAGAATGAGATACTTCATAGTGTTAAGCATGGAACTCTACATGAGTTTTATAGGATTTGAGATAGTAAGAAGGTTTCTGTTAATTGTTAGCATGCTATTCTATCTTGATGATGTGCATTTGAGCATAAGATTTGTGGTTTAATTCAGTAAAACCCTTTGAAATCCATTCTCAGCTAGATTTTATTTTTGTTTAGTGCTAAAACTTCATCATTCTCAATTGTTGTAACATCATATCAACATTTTTAAGAAATAAAATAAGTCAAAACAGTAACAAAGATAAACATGTTCTGACAGCAAATGTAGATGATAATTAAGGCAGTAAATTAAGCAGCCATTGCTAGATAGAGAGGAGTCTGTGGCCATGGTTTGCTGTATCACTCTCAGCAGGTGGCACCTGTTACGTAGGCAGTTCTTCCTATGGAGTTCTGATTTACCAGATGTACAAATTAAAGCTTCATGTTCCCATAGTTCACATTTCATTCTGCGTAATGTCATCATCCAGGCACTACAAAGCTATGCCAATCTTGCAACTGGAGGCAAATTCTAATCAAGACACGGTTTTGAGTTAATTCTGGGGAAACCCTGTTTTTGAGCTCTTTTACATTAAGGGGTAGAAAATGTTCCCAGTCTTCTTTTCGCTGTGTTTTGCTCTGCAGCTGAACCTTGATTTGAAGAGTCATGTTCAATGGTCACTTACTCCCTAATACCTTGGGAGCAGGCAGGACATTGTAAGTGAAATTGAATGGAATAAAGCACCAAAGGGGAAAGGCTGTCAGGAGCAATTGCTTAAAACCAGAAGGATAGACTACTTAAAATAAGATCTTGAAGCTAGAGCATAAGGTAGCTATTTAATTTTTTGGCTTACAGTATCAAACTTGTCATTACCCTTTTAGGAAAAGTCTAAGAAAATTGTTGAGTACATGAAGGTAGCAAAAGTAATTTTGTTTGATGTAAGAAGTTGGCATTGGTAAACAGATATATTCATTCAATGCATCATTAGCCTCAGAAAAGAATGATTGGACTCTGCCCAAAATAGAAGGAAAATCTGCTAGAAAAGGGAACTGATCAAAGCCAGATGAATTAGACCTATTGTCAAAAAAATGGGAACATGTCAATTGTGATAAATTCTCATTTAAAATATTGGTGAGCCTACTGGGAGACATTTGCATATATGGAAATGCAAGCATAATCACACTAGCCACTACAACCATTGCCAGAACTGGATCCCTGTGCTATGAGTTACAGCTCACATAAGTGGTGAGATAATCCCTGCCCTGAGATGCCTCCAACAGAAATGGAAGACACCGAGGAAGGACATAAAGCCAGTGATATGCCCAAGTTTAGAGGGAGGTCTTGTCTATTCTCCCACAGGAGAGCTGTTTTGCAGAACACAGCACAGGAAGCAGGTCTACAGAGTATGGGCAGAGACTTAGAATGGGCAAAAATTGCAATCTACTACAAAGTTTGGATGAAAAAACCAGGGACACTGGGTAATGCATCTGCCTCTCTTTAAGGCACTATAGGATAACTGTGTAGAAGCCTAACTGCTCCTTAAAGGACTAATGTCTCAAACCTCAAGTGGTGACGAGATAACATTGTGACCTGAGTGGAGAATGAGAAAGGCCTGCCTGAATGGGGAAGGTGTGAAATTTGGCAACAACCATGCCCCTTCCAGGCCCAAGGCAAAGCCTGTTCCTTGCAGATAAGGAAGTTAACTGTAAGAAGAGATAAGTTCTGCGAAGGTGGGACAGTGTCTTTTCCCTGAGTTAATTTCTTCATTACATGGCTATGGCTACTCCACCTATGTACCGGGTGTATAAAAAGGACAGTGGTATATTGATCAGTGGGCATTCACTGTGAAAGAACCCAAGATCTTGACCAGTTCTGCAAGACGTCTCTGGATTCGTACACACCACCCAAGAATTCAGGATCTACACCAGTACTTCAAGAAGTCACTGGAACCAAGGGTGGTGATATCTCTCCTCTTCTCCCTTTCCCTTTTTCTTTCTTCTACTCTTACAAACTTTCTTATCTTTAAGGCATTAGAGACCAAATCTTTCCAAACTATGTATAATGCTTCTTGTGTCCAATAAAATTAACAAGTTGATCAGTCATTAAGTGTTGTTTCACCTTAATTTACTCCAAGGGAAGTTTTGAATCTTGCATGACCCTCTGTGCTATCTGGGGTAGCTCAGCAATTGGGTTGTGACAAATGATGCAAAGAGTAAGAAAGAGAAGTAGGGGATTCAAAAAGAAGAGAGATGGAGACAATTCTTGAGAAGTTATGAGGCAACATAGAGCCAGTTGCTTGAGACAGTAACAAATTCCACCTAATTTTCAAAAGAAGCAACAAAAGACAGGATCAGTTTTTGATAGAGCACAGCAGGGAAAGCGTATAAGTCATCTGCAATCGATAATTTTACCATAAGGCTAAGCTACTTCCTTGATAAAGAGCTGGCTTTGATGTCAAAAGGAGCAGGTGCCTGTGGGAGGTCAAAGTTTGAAATCAGATTACTCACAAGGATCAGAAAGATAATCAAATCTGCCCAGTTCTGTGGCAGTGACATATCAGTACAAAAGACTTGAGTTCTAAATAGCCACAGTTAGGAATGAAAAAGGATAACTGCAAAATCTTGATGAGAGGACAAAAGGGAAGAATGGTTTCTGAGGGCAACTCATTTCCGACTGACTTGAAAGGACCAAGCTCACTGGCCTGTTAAATGGCTTTTGCTGTTCAGTTGAGAGGGAACTAGAAGCAAGGACACTCGGACAAAGATGCACAGAGGAGCATGAGCCTTGCTGGGCTAGTAAGTGTTGCAATTTTAGGAGGGAAATACACAGAGCCCAAGTAAACCCTTTGCAATAAATTGAGAAAGTGGGACACACTGAATGGGAGAAAGCCAAAGTGAGACAGAAGCAAATGTTTATAAAGGAGAAATGTGTCTGAAATCCCACTTTTCTCAGAATGCCCCCAGAACTGCATAATTATGTAAAACTGGGGTTTGCAAGGAAAAGCATCCTTCTGGACAGTGGTATTAACTCATGCCTGTTGGGTGGTTTGCTAGCTCCTTTCCTCTCCTTAAAGACCCAGGTAGAGGAAGAGCTGTTCACCTTCTACACAATGCCCTGTCTGGTTACAGTACCTTTCTAGCAAATGTGACATCTGCGTTCAAGGGTTTGGGGGTTTAAAGCTGCATAGTCTGCACTCTTGAGAGTGTCGTAGCCTCCAGAGCCTCTAGCTCATGTAGGGAGCACATTCCACTGGAGTCCAGATCATAATGGCAAAATTAAAGTAGGGTTAGTGGACCCAGAAAAGTGGATAAAGAAGGAAATACCCTGACTTGGTGTTGAGTGTGTGTTTCTGGGAAGGCATAATCCTGATGTCTTGGAAAGAATGAGCCAAACAGCTGCACTGAAAAGCATGTCTCACTTTCAGCACCCTGAAGTCCTTTACGGATCTTGATCTTACAGATAGTTGGCTATTTGACCTCAGAGGTACTGCTATACTATACTATACAGACAGCTTAGTACAGAGCTGAGCTCGGAGTTGTTTCAGAATAATTCTCTGTTCAAATCCTTTGTCTGTGGTGAGCAAAGTAACTCAAGGGTTTACAGACAGTGTCTGGAGGATTGCCTCACAGCCTCACAGCTCTCAGCCTATGGTTTTCATCAAACATGTAACATCTAGTCTGCAACTCTCCAGATCAGATCATTCTCTTTGGCTTTGCTTATGCTAGTAAACAGAATCAGTCCAGGTACAGCCTGTAGTGTTGTTGGCACTTTATCACCAGTTGTGTGGTAGGGATGTTTTTGGCCAGGACCAGCTAGGACTCTCAGTCAATTTCTGGAGATATTTAAAGGTATAACACAGGCCCGGGACTGTCTCTAATAGGCAGTACAGAGGTGCTCACCTCATTCTTTGGGGAAGTGGAACATGGGCTTGCCATTTGTCAGCAATCTGTTTAATCTACTAGTGTGAAAGCAGCAGTGGTGTTCACTCACAGGTACACACTTGGCCTCATCACCAAGGCTGTGGCCTCCTTTCCTGACTGAGTATGAGCTTGTGTACATGGGCATGATTACAGAGGGGATGCAGAGTGCGTAATAAATGTGCTATGGCATCAGAACCAGCTTTGTCCCATATTAACACTGAGAGGTCTGTGCGGGCCTATACTCCTTCTCCCCTTTCATGACATATCGAAGGCAAGGCAAAATGGCCTGGATGAGCCTGGTTGAACAAGGAGAGTACCCTGGACAGCCTACTCAGATGATATCAGGAAGACAAAGTTCAGAGTAAGAGCATCATGACCATCTTTGTCAGTCCAGAATGTCCTGTTTGTAGCTCAACAGCTGCCACGGAGCCTGAGAACATCAATAAAAGCCGTATTTCCTCCACCTTTATGTACCTTTTTCCCTTTTGTAACCATATCTGCCTGTTTTTTCAGAGGCAGAGGTAGAAACCATCATTCACAGCTCATACTTGAACAACAAAACTAGCTCTTTCATCCTGACAAAGAAAGGTTACTTGATGGAATCAGAGAGTGTATCCAAAATCCTGTCTCTGAAAGGAGGGTTTTGATACAGTTTGATTATTCTTTTTCCTTCATGTAGAAACTCTATTTCAGTTTCAGAAAACTCTTTATTTTGTTTTGATTCTTTTCCTTTTGTGTATCTTAGTCAATAAATGTCCAGACTTTGGCACTGAATTCTTACTTTGTCATGGCAACTGAGTAGTCCTTATCCTTCAGACCCTGAGCCTTGTTTTACGTTGTTCGGTAATGTAAACAACTTTGACAGCCCAGGCTTAATTATTTTATCAAAATTAATGCAACATAGTCTTATTAACAATTGTATGTAACAAGTAATTAACATTAATACAACTCCAGGTTGTAGATTTGCCATCCCTTTTTTTAGAAAAGCTGCCCTTTAATGAATGTAATATATGTATCTCTTTGTCATCTTTATCTTTATATGTATCTTTAAAGAATAAGACTAACAAAATATTTATTTGAATATTAAAAATTCAGTTGATTTCAGGTGTTTGCTTTGAATGTAACCTGCATTCTGAATTTTTTTTTATTTTTAAATATATATGTTGTAATATATGTTTGCAAATAGCTCTTCTACTATCCCTGTCTTCTGAAGGAGTTCAGGCCAGTAAGCTATACTAGCAAAACTCAGCAGCTATAACCATTCCATTTTCTGTTCTGACACTAAGTGTGCTTGTGCAGTTTCCCAGGCAGCAAGTAAAAGTTTTATACTCCTATGTGGCCCTGTTACAGCCTGTCCCTATTCTCCTCTTGTCTTCTGGAGAAGCACAGATGTTCCTCTGTCTTTGAAGACTTGTGTTCTCAGCCAGTGCACACTTTGTTCTCTAAAACTTTATCCAATTTATATGAAAACTACTTCCAGTAAGTGATCTTAATTTACAATTTTGCCCCCGTTTCATAAGTCTGTATGTAATCTTTCTTGATGCCTTCAGTAAATGCCTTCAGTGTTTGCATCTTCCTCATTGGTAGTTTACACTACCTTGATGTTTTGTGCTTGGCACTCATGCAGATATCTATTTAAAAGTACATTTTTAGCACAGGGATTTAGCCATCTGATTCCTATTAACAGTAATGGGAACTGCATGGCTAAGTCAATTACCATGAACTGTGCTGAACATTTACCACTTACCACCTTCCCTTTGTTTTCCCTTTAAGATGTTTTCTAGCCTTTCTGAAGTTAATGTACTGATCTGGGTATTGTAGCTGGATATGGGTCACTAAAAATCTTGCTTATATTGATGTATATTTGTTGTTATGTCTACTGACAGAAGTGAAATACCTCTTCTGGTATTGCATGACTTCAGTGACTGGCTATGAGCCTTTCATTTTGATGCTGCTTCAGATTCACCCCAAAGGAACAGAGGAGCAGTGTGGGTTTGACCAAGGGTACCACCACAGGACTCTCACATGAGGACTCTCACTAAGTGTACTGTGGAACCTCTCAAATTTGACTGCACGTTAAGTACCCAAGTGAGAATACAAATGAGCCTGAGCTCAACTCTGGTATAGGTGACAAACATTTCCCTTCTGTCTGCCACTGCTTCCCTCACTGACAAGTGTGGGACTACAAGATAAAGGTGGGGGACTAAGTGAATTCAAGAGGGAAAAGCCAAGTTTAACAGTGAGGGGGATAGCAGGCAAAACCCACAGACCTTTGGAAAGATAATACCACAGCAGTAGTCAAGCTTGTGAGTGGTCTTGACATCCCAACACATGCATTTTTGCTTGGAGAGATAGTACTTTTTGTCAAAAGTGTTTTTGTCTTCTTCAGCTCACAAAGGGACTTTGTCCTTTCCATTTAGATAAGGACCTACTCAGTATGACCTACATTTTCATTTTGTCACTGTAAAGAGAGAACAGAATTTCTGTCAGAATGGTTAAAGGAGACAAAGAAAAAAAACCCGCCTCTTTTATTTTAATTTCAAGAATGCAAGAATTTTCTATTTTTCATTGTGAACTATTTTTAACAAAGTAAAAATTGAGGAAAAAAAAGTAAAGATGTTTATCAGCTTTGTCAGAAATAATTTTATTTCATTAGCTCTGGTTCAAAGCTTCCCAACCATGTAGGCAAAATTGTATGAGGGTAAGAGAACCTAATTAAAATGAAGAGCTGTGTGTAGATTGCTAGGTGGGTGAAGAGAGTGGGAGTAAAACCTCTTTCTGCCTCACGGTAGTAGCTGACAACTTCCTCAGAAGAAGCAGCAGCAATGAAAGGAGAGGGTTTTATGGATAAAATATATGTATCTTCTTTCTGGATGGTACACTGAGCAGTTTGTCCTGCAATTTCATATGCAAAGCAAGTGGTCTCTTCCCCCTGCTTCTCTTATATGTTCAGTTCTCTTTGTCTATGTCTATGTCTAAATGTGGACTGTCAGAATATCTAGCAGCGCAGTTATTCTCCTCGTCCATATACATTTGTCTCCCATTTGCTTATCTATCTACCAGGAAATGTAGCAGTACCATAAAACAACTGGCCTTTTGCTAAGATTAATATTCTGTGGTTAGAATCAAACTAGCATCTCACAGCAGTGCAACCTCTCTGGTTCTTCTGAACTTCAGATCTCACTAAACCAAATACATGTATACAGGCTTATAAAGGCACTAATAATAATTACATTTAAAATATTTTTAGTCAATATAGCTGATAATTTCACATAGAACTTTCTAATTCAGGAAAAAGCTGGTCAAGGAGCTCACATAATAATTGATTTTTCTTCTTAGCAAATCCTGATATAGTATGGAAGTCTCAGAAGGCGTCTTGAGATTTTGAAAGGATGAGCTGAGAAATTGTATCCTGTTCTTCTGAAATCAATCCTGACACAGTATTGGTAAAAATAATATGGAACGTGGTCTGTCATGAGTTAAGGAATGGTTACATAGCTAATGCCAATTAGCTCAATGATGTGGGAGATATAGTACCAGAGGATGTAAAGATGGCAGAGCTGCTGAATGCCTTCTTTGCCTCAGTCTTAACTGCTAAAACCAGCCCTCAGGAACCCCAGTCACTGGAGGTAAGATAGCAGAACTGGAGAGAAGAAGACACTCCACTAGTCAGTCAGGACTGGGATAGGAATCACTTGGATAAACTGAAAACACACAAATCCATGGGCCCCAATGAGGTACATCCACTTGTGCTGAGAGAACTAGTTGACACTGTTGCTGGCCCTCTTTCCGTCATTTTTGAAAAATCATGGAGAACAGGAGAGGTGCCTGATGACCGAAAGAAAGGCAATGTCAATCCAGTCTTCAAAAAGGGTAAGAGGGAAGACCCAGGCAACTACAGACCAGTCAGCCTCACCTCCATCCTTGGAAAGGTGATGGAGCAGATCATTCTGGAGGCCATCTCTAACCACATGGAAGAAAAGAAGGTTATCAGGAGTAGCCAGCATGGATTTACCAAAGCAAAATCTTGCTTGACTAATCTGACATCCTTCTATGAAGCCATGACCAAATGGGTAGATGAAGGGAGAGCAGCTAATGTCATTTACCTTGACTTCTGTAAGGCTTTTGATACTGTCTCCCATAACATCCTCATAGAAAAACACAAGAAATGTTGCACAATCAGTCTATGACGTGGATTGAAAACAGGCTCAACAGCAGAGTTCAGAGGGTTGTGATCAGAGGCTCAGAGTAAAGCTGGAGGCCTGTGGCCAGTGGTGTTCCCCAGGGATCAGTACTGGGTCCTGTTTTGTTCAATATCTTCATCAACAACTTGGATGAGGGGTTAGAGTGTTTCCTCAGCAAGTTTGCTGATGATACGAAACTGAGAGGGGGGGGTCGATACACCAAAAGGCTGTGCTGCTATCTAATGTGATCTAAACAGGCTGGAAAGCTGGGCGAAGATGAGCCTCATGAGGTTCAATAAGGACAAGTGTAGAGTCCTGCATCTGGGGAGGAATAACACCAGGCAACGGTACAGTTTAGTGGTCGCCTTTCTGGAAAGCAGCACCATGGAGAAAGATCTTGGAGTCCTAGTGGATAGCGAGTTATCCATGCAATGCGCCTTTGAGGCCAGGAAGGCCAACGGCATCCTGGGGTACATTAAGAAAACTGTGTCCAGCAGGTCTAGGGAGGTTCTCCTCCACCTCTACTCTGCCCTAGTTAGACCACACCTGGAAAACTGTGTCCAGTTTTGGGCTCCCCGGTTTAAGAGAGACAGGGATCTACTGGAAAGAGTCCAACGGAGATCTATGAGAATTATTAAGGGACTTGAGAATGTCCCCTGTGAAGAAAGACTGAGAGAATTGAGGCTGTTTAGTCTTCAGAGTAGAAGACAGAGAGATGATTTTATTGCTGTCTATAAATATCTGAAGGGTGGATGGAAGGAGCCAATCTCTTTTCTGTAGTGCCCAGCAATAGGAACAGGAACAATAGGTATAAACTTGAGCACAGAAGGTTCTACCTCAACATGAGGAAGAACTTTACTCTGAGGGTGACAGAGCACTGGAACAGGCTGCTCAGAGAGGTTGTGAAGTCACCTTCTCTAGAGACTCTCAAAAACTGTCTGGTTGCCTTCCTGTGTAACATGCCCTAGGTGATCCTGCTTTGGTAGGGGGGGGTTGGACTGGATGATCTCTAGAGGTCCCTTTCAACCCCTAACATTCTATGATTCTATAATATGATTCTATGATTCTATGAATCAGCAACCATTTTGTAGAAGACAGATCCTGTTGAACTAACCACTAACATAATATAGTAGGATTCTGTAAGGCAGTTGGCTTAGCACTCCCATGAACAAGCATGACCAGTCCTAATCTGACATAAATTTAATATGAGAGGTAAAGAGGCTTTAACTGAGAGATGACAGAAAAAAACAGTAGAAACCAAAGAATTCTTCCAACAACAGAGTGTTTGAGTGCTATCCAACAATTTGTTAGATACTGCATTATGGTAGGGTACAATCCCTTGTGAATGTGGGCATAAACTACAATTCCTGGATGGGATTCATCCTAAGGAGATTATGATTTCACATTTGTGATGTGAAATAAAAACATGAAAATCATACTGAAGCAAGTATTCATTTAAATTTCATAGCAGAAAAAGAATCTGAAAAAATGAACTTTTTCCAGGAAAAAAAGTAGATACTATGGGAGATGAATTTTTGTCTACTACTCATCTGAAATGAAAACTCCTACAGAATTATAACTCTAAATATTCATGGTCATACATTTTAAAACTGGGTGTAGGTCAGTATTCCAGAATAAGGGACTGTATCCAGGAATGTAGCGACACTGGAAAAGGGTCTGTAAGCCTTAATATAAACAGTTACATCTTTGCTGTCATTGTGATCAGCTGATGTAAGTCTTTGCTGTACAAGGACAGGAATATCAATTAATCATAGTAGGTGTTTTTATCTTTTGTATACTACTAATGAGACCATAACTGAAAAAAACCCAACAATTTCTGGTGCTGCAGTTTAAAAAAAACATTCTGAAAAAGAAGCATTGAAAAACAGTTAAAGATTTTGAGTTTGGAATACATATTTCTTACTGAGAAACATATGAAGCTTCATCTACTTTGTTGAAGAGAAGGCTAAAGGATGGTTTGATCATGGTCTCTGAATACCTACCTGAGGAACAGAATTCTCATAGTTTAATCTAGCAGTAAAAAAACATAATGAGATTCAGAAGTTGGAAGCTGAGGCAAGACAAACTTGAAACACAGAACTCATTTTTAGCACTAAAGGTAACTAAATATAATCATAACTTACCTGGGAAAGGGGTCTACCATGTGGATCCTTTATTTTAGGATTGAATGTCCTTCTGAAACATGTGCCATAGTTAAACCAGAAATTACTGAGAGGTTTCTGTGGCTATGTTCTGCTGAAAGCAAAACAAAATAATCTTTTGATGACAACTTTCCAACTGAAAATTTGTGAATTTTACCCAGAGTGTAAAAATATGAATCAAATACTAACTACTCCTAATGTCTACCTGAGACCACAGAAAACATGAAACTTCAGATCTGAAATGCAAACAGTGTATTCCTAAAGGAGTGATGATTTAAGTGTTCATTAACTGTGGAAATGTCAGCTCCTTCATTGCCTATCAAACAATAAAAAAAATGTTCATATTATAAGTCTAAAATCTGGCTTGAGCTGTGGATCCTTAAAATGCCATATAAGTATAGGCTTGGGAACTTAGGTATATGTGCCAGTGCTATGCAAATGAGGATAAAAAACCTTGCACCGCAACAGATTGGGCACTTAGCTTTCAGCATGGCTTCTACAGAAAACTTCTGAAATCCTAAATCACACCAGTTTGGTTTGTTTTTTTGTTTTTTTTACTAGACACCTGGCCTCTCTGTTTGAACATATCTCCTATTGCATCCCTGTATCTTTGACAGCCAGGCCAGATGCCCATTTACACCAGAACTGATACAAGGATGAAGACCTATTTGACAGAATTGTGTACCAGTGATTGACATTGCTAAAGAATCGATGACAAAAAGCTTCATCTGTTTAATCATCATATCTATCCTATGCCTAATGGCTTAAAAAAGTTACCCAGTCCCTGATGTTTTCTGGACTAATACAAGTTAGTTGTCAACTATGAACCTGCAAACAACTTTCATTTTTATTTCACATGTTTATATTTCCCAGTGGCTTTTCTTTTCCCAGTGGCTTTTCTTTTCCCAGTGGAACCACTATGTATATTTTAAAGAATCCTGGAAAGTCTGCTGGCTTTGGCATGAAACTGAACAAGCTTGTGAACTTCTCTGTGAAGGACTTGACTTTTTGGAGGTAAGAAAATAACACAGGAGCTATATTTTGAAGACCTAATCAATGACATTGTTAGTGGTTGTAGTTCTGAATGGAAGTGGAAGAGTCAAACCACGCAAGTTAGTTGTGGATATTAACCAGATTTTATTCAACATTGGTCTATTTTTTGGAAAATCACTTCCTCTTCATATTGACCTTGACATTGCTTTCTACAACTAATAATGGGACTCCCTCCCATAAGACATAGTGGTACTACTTGACATTAAATTTAGTCAGTGCCATATTTACTTGATTTACCTGATCTTGGTAAAAGGTAGGAGGAAAAGGCAGTTACTCCTGAAGGTTTAAATTTCATAAAGATTAGCAACATAGGGGTGAATAAAGCAAAGAAAGTACAAGAAAGTGAAGAAGTGCTTGTAAAAGAAGGTGACAGAAAATTAAAGGCAATTTGTAATTTGTATTTTATGGATGAAAATAAAATAAAATATTGTAGAAGCAGAAAGGACGTTTAGTATGAACTGAGCCTGTGTTTGAGCGATAGCTGAGAGATAAATATAATGTGGAACTTGGCACGGATACACAGACGCCTGAGCAGTTTCTGGAATCACTTCTCTTTCAGTATTCATCACATACATCACAATGGAGCGGTTTGAGAGGCATAAATAATGTGACTCATAAATTTAACTGTGTTAGGCTAACAAGTTGCAGTAAACTAAACAAAATAAGGAAAGAAACCTGTTAAACACAGACTGCTGTAGTATTACACAAGAAGTGAAATATGGGTCATATCCCCAGCTGGAGGAGCACTCATGGCTTATCTTCACAGGTTGTTTGGGAACAGGTTGGCACACATGACCCATGAGGGCTTGGATCAGGCATCTGCTAAACAGATATAAATCACTGCAAACCCGAGTAGTGTAGCTGTATTTCTGAAGTGAACAATCAAGACACATTTCCATTGTATTTTCCCTTGTCTCCCTTCTCTCTGTGTCTCTGGTTTAGTTTCTTTATTTTCTAAAGGAGTCAAGATCTGAAGCACTGACCAGGGTTGTGGGACAGTTCAGCTGGAAGCTTGGACTGTGTCCAGCTCTACAGACTCAAGCACATTGCTTTGTTTTTCTTTGCCTCTATTCTCACACAGCTCCTGTTTTTATATATTGTCTTCTTACAAGTCATTGGATAAGATGCACAAGCTGCAGCTGGAGTGGAAACCAAAACTTCGTCTCATCACTGGCTGGTGGGAGAACTGTGATGCAAAAATAGGCTGATTTATGTGAGCATGGTCCAGTGACAAAATAAGGTTAAGACCTCCAGTTCTTCTTCTCAGATGTTACAACATGGCTTATAAAGCAAGTCGTGAACTGCTTTAAATCATAGGGATGATCACCTAAAGAAGACGAAAATCACAGCTCAATATGATGGCTAGCCACAGGTGATGTTCTTCACAGAAGCTCAGCCATTGCTTGGCCAGGACTGAGGGCTGCTGAAGGAGGCAGGGTAAGCTGGTCTGCTCCCACCTACCTTACCCTGCCCATTGCTGTCAGTGAAATAGCCTGCTTTCCCAAGAGTGTGAATCAGTCCTGCCTGTCTCTTGCTTGACTGCAACTTGGTAATTAAAGACCTTTCCCTGTTAATTGAACTGGCCTGCTCTGTTGTGCTTTGCATTGAACTCAAGGCTAAAATAGATGTGCTCAATCTAACATTGTGTGTAAAATTGCACTTGGGAAACTGCTTAGGCTGTTGTCCAGCAAATTTTTAGGGGTTTCTTTTTCTTTTTTTTTTCCCTGTGTGCATGTCTAGACATCAGTGCTTGAACACAATTTAGGTACTTAAGGTCATTTCTCCTGTAGAAATCTTCTCTTGGAGAGATTATTTCTTGGAACTTCTTTTCCTTGACCTTTGAGGATATTCCCTTCCTTTACTGGGCTTTAACCTTTAACTTTAGCTCAAACCAGCATTTTAAGCATGCAGGAATTTAAAATATTCTGTAGATCCAGCTCCGCACTCCTTCTTCATGAAAGAAGAACTACATTAAGATCTGCTTTGTAACAGGCCAGTAATTTTTGTTTCAGTCCTACAAGGCCTGCCTTTGCCTCTGCATAAATTTCAAAAAGAAGTCTAAACCTAAAATGTCTCCATTGATTCTAGTGAGAATTTGGTTTGAACAACAGCTGTGGACTTTGGCCCAGAAAATAAAAAACATCATCCTTGAATATTTTGCAAATTACAGGGAAAAGTTTTGTTGGAAACTTTTTCTATTTTTTTCCTGGCTTTTCTTTGAGATAATACTGAAGTATAGTTGTCAGAAACATTATTTTTTTTATTGAACTGACATACAGAATTTCATTTTAATGAATTTTGATTATTTCATTTTGTCCTTTTCTTATAATAAGCCTTTACCTTAAAGCTTTACTGTACTGGTATTTATTGTTACTGTTTTGCCTGATTACTATTTGTTTTGCCTATTTATTATTATTTTGCCTAAAAATGCTGCTTCCACCTGGAATTCTAAGTGTTTGCATAAACTGGTATAGACAGCTGCATATTTCAGGATCTTCTGCACTATGTCTCGCTTCAGTCAAAAAGCCCTGACCAATCAGAAGATGGAGAGTAGAAATGTCATTAGTCATATTCCAACCATCTTCTCTTTGTAATTTGTAATGATAAGAGATTGAAAATGAAATTAAAATTCTTTTGTAATTTCATTATCCTGAAAGTGATTTTATAGCTTGCTGAGAATTAAATGTTGAAGTACAGCACAGTGTACAAAATAATTCCTGTTTTAATACATTTTTATGGCCCTCAGAGGAGTGGAAGTACAGCTCAGCTCAGCATTAGCCTGTGTATTACTCAGCTTTCCAGGTCTTTAATTCAAAATGAAAATTAAACAATATTCTTTTTACCAGAGTAGTTCATCCAGAACTAGCTAAGAAAATAATTTTTCATTTTGAAGGGCTCTTACTCAAACCCTTTCAAGGTATTTTTTTTAATTGTTTTATCCCAAAATTGAAATCCCAAAAAACACTGTAATAAAAGATGTGGAGCCTCTATGCACTAATTTCATTGCCTGCCCATTACAGCTCATATGCACTAGTTAAAAAGCTGTGATACTGTGCATAAAAGCATAATGCCTGAAATAAAATTGACATGGTATCCAACCCTGATGAATTTTTCAAGAGGTTCTGCTAGACTTGCAGGTATCTGTGCAAATAAAACATCAGTATTTTAGGGTTATTTTGATAATTCCACCATTAAATACTAATGAATAGTAGAAATTGCATGTTTGGTTAACCAAGTTTCTGACCTCTGCAGCAGATATAAGATCAAACAGCGGTGAACTTGATGCTGAGATCACTACAGATGGCAAGAAACTGGTTAGAAATGGATAATTTGGCTGTTACATGAGAAGCAGAGAGCCACCTAACTTCTTTCACAGGATTTTTTCCCAGAGTTTGGCATGAATCCAGACCAGAAATAAAATTCCCTCCCTATTTAATCCCTGAGCTTCCCTATGACTTTCTTCTAGGCAGCTCACCTTCCACATTCCTCTAACCCTTTCCCAATAGCACAGCAGAACTCCCTGTGCACATGATGAATTTACCTCTGATTTCTCCAAGTGTTGGGTCCCTCTAGTCCCCTCTGGGACACTGTGCTGGCTTCTTTGCCTTTGCTCCAGTGCCTGTGGCAGAAACAAGACCAAGGTTTAGGAAACAGTTTGAATATGATGCACACTGACAAAGACACCTAAGAAAGAGTTGATGCTACTCTGCCTTCTTGGCTTGAAGTAGCCATGGAGAGAACCATAACTAATGTCCTGTCTCTGTAATATATATTGAATAAAGGATAAAATTTGACTTGTTTGCTGCACACTAATTCCTTCTTCCTTCTGTCATTTTTTCCCTCCTCTGCTTTTGTTTGTTTGGCTTGTTTTGGATATTAATTTTAATTCATTTGAAATGAATGAAGTCACCATTCTTTTGAAACAAATGAAGATATTCCACGAGCTATAAACTGCTTTCTTTGCTGAATCCAGCATTTGCCGTGTCAGTCCCAGCAACAGCATCAGCTTCCTTTGAAGTCTTTGAAGTCTCCACAGCTCAGGCGGAAGACATTCAAAAGGGAGAAAGTAGCAGGCTGGGGAAGGTAAGGGGGAGAGGAAGGATTTTTTTTTTTTCTTTACTGACAACCATGCTTTACACTGTGAACGGTAAAATTAGAACACTTAATAAAATAAAGCATCCCATTGATTTTCCCTTCAAAAGAAATCTCAGCCTAAGCCAGGGTTATTTGAAAGCCTTCTTAGGTAACAGACAAAGTGTGACCTGATGTGGTTGGAACCACAAGTGCCTGGTTTAGGAGGTAAAAAGAAAGGGAATGGATTTTCTAAAGATCTTCTTATTTCCAGTGTTTTAAAATATCCTGGATAGGAATCACAGTGACCTATATATTCTGGGGGGAAAGTCATGAGAAGACATGCACTATTAAAACAGAGTGTAATTTGCACATCATTGTACTCAGATTTGTCTTACTATTTAATTCCTCCAGATGGGAGGGGTCTTGTTAGCTCAAAAGTCCCCAGCTGGACAAGGAGTCTACTGAGCAGCCTTGTAGGGAAAATGGGCTTTTTTTTAGAATCATACTTTAGGTGGGAGCGTTGATACAGCAGGCTCGTGAAGTGTAACAGTGAGTGGGAATAGTCAAGTGTTCAGCTAATGCCACACAGTGAAACCAAAGGGTGGCCACAGTGCAAGAGGAAGATATGCAGTCAAACTGACAGTGTCTCTGGACATATCTGCTCTGAAATCAGAGACAGGTACACATGACAGAGTGCTTCAGCTAATAAACACAGTGGAGAGGATTGTCTTCTCAGATATGACACTGTGCTAATGTGGTCACACTGCTTCTGGACCCTTGATAGATACTCTAGGAGATAAGCATAACATACCAAGTTCCTGGACAGTTCTCAACCCATCAATGCAAAAGACTTGACAACTGTTAAAAACCATTTTGAACAGTATTCTTGAAATAAGTTCTGAAAGACTGGAGACCTACGAATGTATTCAAAAATACTGCTTTGACAACTTGAGTTAGAGGATGACTAGAAAGATTTTTTTAATATTGGTACTGACTCATTCAGAGATGAAAAACTGATATTTTGTAAGAATGAACTGAAAATCCAGAGGGGAGAAATATCAAGGGTCTGTCAAAATGTTTCATTTATCTAAGTGTGTGATTTTGCTCAGTTGGAAACTTATTTGTCTGTTAATTTACTTACCTCCTAAAAGGCGTTTTGACCAAGAAAAGAGACCTTCATAATTTTGAAAATGTCAAAATATATTTAGTGAATATTCCAAACCTTTTAAAAATGGTAATGATAAAGTGTCATTTCTGAGGAATTATGTCAGGAGAGGCTGGGGCTAGATTTTCTGATGTTTTCTAAGAATTTCTTTGTCAGTGGAAAAATTGCAATGTGCTTTAGGCAGCTTAGAGTTGAAATAAAGGTTCCAGCTAGAATAGAGTGTGGAACACAGTCTTTGGGTCAGTAAGGAGCATGCCTTAAAATTAGAACGTACTGTGTGTTACTTATCACCATGAATAATTTCATTCATCAGGTAAAAGAGACTATGATAAAAAAAATTGTCTGCTGGATACATCATCAGGCAGAAGGAGGCTTTGATTATTAATGGCAGAAGTAAGAACAGAATTACTATCTCTGCTATCGACAATGACGACAAAAGCAACTCAGAAAATTTGCCTGACAAGCGTATGGGAGTTTACTCAAATATGTTCAAACCATGTTTCTTTTCAGTGTTAGTAACAGGAGATAGAGAAACCTTTAGACACATTATCTCTGGAGCAATGTTGTATCAATAGGAAAGGACCAAACCATCGTAAAAAAAAAATTTCTCTCTACCTTTTGTTAAAGTGTGTGATGATATATGCAGTATCACTGGATTTATGTTACTTCTTTGGATGAGAATACATCAATGCATAATAAC
Organism: Actenoides lindsayi; assembly: GCA_025331215.1. Taxonomy (NCBI): domain Eukaryota; kingdom Metazoa; phylum Chordata; class Aves; order Coraciiformes; family Alcedinidae; genus Actenoides; species Actenoides lindsayi. Next base: position 35,686 of record WTSP01021843.1, on the reverse strand, counting down.
AATTATGCTAGCCCCATGCAATACAACTGTTTTTCAGCAAGTCTGAGTGCTGAACTTTATGGTTATGAAATAAGCATGTTTTAAAAACTAGAAATATAAAGAAATAAAGGAAAGTTTCCCAAACATCCCAGTTAGAAAACAACACCCTTTTCTTTACCTATGAAGATTAATCCTCATTTGTGTCTTTGCTAGCGCTTTTCTTGCATGATGGTTCAATGCTGGAAGAAATAGACCTTTTATCACTTCATCTGGGAAAATATTTTGCAGTTGAATACATCTTTTACTGTCGCCCCATTTGGGCACCTGTTGTGTACATTTATTTTTTTTAATCTTACCCAATCTCTCCCATCTTTAATCCTTTAAATAAGTAATTTATTTCACCACTTAAGGTTTCAACTCCTGCCTATATGCTTTATATACGCTATCTCTATGCTGTCTTTTTTAGCACAGCTTTTTTAAACTGGAATCCTCTGTCATCTAATACCATTTTCAAGTATATCTCTCTCTTTCATCGTAATATGATGATGTTATAGATTGAACTCTGTTTCTGAGGCATGGTGAGACAATAGAGAAAGACCTCACAGACTCATGGGTGAGTTCTGCCCTTTCCAGTTTTCTGCAGAAGCACACTCAACTTCCAATATTTGTAATTTCTACATTTGAAATTTGTTTTGATCTACTTGACTTTGAATAAAACTAGTTTATTGGCTCTGGGCAACCTGCTTAATAAGTTTTAATTTGCTATCAACTACCTGCAGCATGCATTCTACTTTCCAACTGGTTGATTAAAATTTATGCATGTTGTGAGAATGGACTCCAGGAATTTCAAGATAGTAACATATACATTTTCAGTGGGGACATATAATCGCCAGGAAATAGAGGACGCTGGCTTCCTTTGAATAGCTTTGTTAAAAAATCTACCTGCTAATGTGACAAAAACCAATGTTTCAGGTGCTGTTTGTATGATACAATATTTGCATTAGCATTTCACCAATATGACATTTTCCTTTATTTTCTTGCAGGGTTGTTTTTTAAATAATGAATCATCCATTATTCTCTTAAACAAAAACTAGCCTTTTGGCCAAATGAAACATGTGAAGCCTTTGTTCAACCTGTCAGTTGCAAAAGGAATTAGTGTCATGTGGAAAAATAATAATTAGTTTCCTTCCTGCTCACATGATATTAAGAGGAATAAAATTTGGCAGGCCTATTGGGCAAACTGATTTTTTCTTCTTCCTGAAATCTTTTACATGTTACATTCTGCATACTCCTGTGCCTGGAGGAGCTGAAGTTTTTGATACACACAACATATATCTTTGTAATGTCATTTAATATAACTTGTAAAACTTATGAAATGAAGGATTTTTTCAGACATGGGACATCCTAGCATTGATTTGAAGGCCTGCTTTTTGAGGTCTGTCTCAGTTTTGAAGTTGTGACCTCTTAATGCTGTGTTTGTGCTCTTTAGTGTGCAGATTTAGCCTAACAGATGGTATAAGTACAGTCATGCCAGAGACACCATATGTGCATCTGTTTTGATTATTGGGATCCACATGACTGTTCAGGAATTATACAAGCAATAGGGGTTTTCAGATCTTCAACACCTAAGGTGACCAAAATGCAACTATATTTCTTCAAACATCTTTTACAATTAAAATGAACAAACAATCATTTGTTATCATATAAAACGAATGAGTGGCTCCAGTGGTGCTCCAAGTGGAAGTGAGATTTTTTTAGAATAAAACCCGTGTTCCCAGGCAGTGCCCTGGAGGAGTCAACTATTGATGTCATTCTAACTTATGAAATCCACCAACATTTTCAATCCGAGTTTTGATCTAATTGTTGTAAAAACGTCCTATACACTAAAAGCTACTGATGACCTTCAAAAGTAGCTAACAAAGGCTTGTTCTCTGCTTTAGCAGATTCAGTATTTCAACTACTTTTCAAAAAGGTACATTGGATTCTTCATATGATTGTGGTTGATGAAGTGACTCTGAGGGATAGCTCTACTCTCATTTGTCCGTTTGTTAATACAATATTTTTCTTCAATAGATAGACAATTTTTAAAGCCCCCAACCCCTATACATTTTCAGATTCCCTAGGGGTTTCTATTGCAATTTATGACCTTTTGTCCTCCTACATTTCAGTTTTGAGTGATTTTTCTCTCATATCTATTTTTATTGTACTGTGAGAATTGATTGTCATTATCTTAAAACTATTTCAGTTCTTGCCAACTGTTCAGGAAAACGGTCTTCTAAGACTTCAGCATTGAGTTGAAAGATTTTGTATTTATTTAATTGTATAAGCTTATTCCTCCTACCCATATTGCTGGTGATACAATTGCTTCTATGATACACATTTGGAAAGCTGAGAGTCTTCTTTGTTCTCATTCTATCTCTGGACCTCCATAATAAATGTCACCAAGTTGTAGTTCATCCCCGTAGAAATATCTTTGAGCATAGGTAACATTGGACTAAGTTCTTCTGAACTGAGTTAAGAGAAGTTATAGTAGAAATTAATTTGGTTGACTGTAGGCACCCTATGTTTGAGGAATTTCTGTCCTACATATAATTTTTAACAAGTATGGCTGTTGACTATGACTTCCTCTCTTCCAGATTTGTAGAGAATGGGAGCTATGGTTAGAAGACTTTGCCTTATTTTTTCATTCTATACAAAACTCTGCCACCTTCTCGTTGCAGTTTGATGTTGTGGGATGGGGAACAGTACAACAAAATGTTGGTCTTGGATGTGTAATGGCTTTAATCTAATATACCAGATGGAACTCCATGGTAAAGTTTAAAAATAAGAAAGAAAGCAGGGATAGAAAGTAAAAGTACAGCAAAAGAGGAAATATGTTTTAGATCAGATCAGATCAGACATAAGTGGAGAGTCATCATTCGCTACAGGATCCATTTCAAAGTTGTACAGTAAAGGGACACTACACTCATGAGTTCATGATAGATGATGAACAGCATGGTCTCTACAGACTGGCGCTATGAAATCTGAGGCTTGGCACAGCCACAGAGGAAGCAGGAGGGCTGGAGGCATGTGTAGGAGCAAGTCTGGAGAAGCAGTAAGTTGCTTAAAGTTGTCAGAGTTCCCATCACAGCCACTTCTTTAACACATGGTGAGCCTGATGCAGGTTGACTGATATACACACCACTCCTTTTCACATATTATCAGACCTGGAGTTAATGCTGGGCATAAGGGTAGCTGGCACAGTAAATGTGTAGGCTTACTGTGCACACAATCATCCCACCACTTAACAGTTTTCATCTATCAGCAACCCAGACTTATTTTTGATGTAAGGAATCCCAGCTGGATTTTAAAACATGACAAGACTTTTCAGAAGAGGAAAGCCAGGAGTCTCATGGTAGACTGCCTAGAAATGTAAATGCCTGCCTCCCATCTGGTGTCCCCTGTCTCAGATTTGGTCTGCTGCCTGGAGAGAGACCAGAGCTCTCCATAGTGTGAGGAGGCCAGCAGAAAAGGCACCAGTGATTTCATCTGAGGGAAGCCTTATGTTCTCTGGTTTGGAAGATACTTGGTCAGGATGATGCTCCCATCAGGTGTTCCTCTTTTCCTTACAGAGCTGGGGCACATATTTCTTCAGCTAGATGTTTATGAGAAGAATCAGAGTAATGCCAGGGGCCAAGGTGCCAGTGAGGGAGAGAAAATGCTAAGAAAAGAGGATGATGTTCAGGAGGGAAACAAGCTCACTAATTGATGACAACAGTTAAAAATTAAGGTGATAACACTATGATCCAAACAGTCAATGTCAGATGCTAACTGGAAACAGGGACCTGCTGAGGAAAGAAGCAAATATTACAATTCTAACTTAAGAAGCAATAAATATTTTGGACAGAACTTGAAGGACAGTTTTTATTTTCTGGTGCAGTCAACAGATCTGCATGTTCCTTCCAGCCAGGCGCATCCCAGCTCTGCAGTTCTAGAAATGTTTTTTCACTGTTTCTATTTACACTATAGACAAAAAGTAAATACTTGGAATGATCTGCAGTCAGATGTTTCCCTTGCACAGCTCAGCATAGAGACAGCGATGAATGCAGCTCTGATGTTGATGGCAGATAAGAGGGCTTATCAAAAAAGGAGTGCCAAAGTGACAGGAGGGTAAACCCTCCTTCTTTCTTCATAGGATGTTCTCCAACAGTGAATAAAGCTTAAATCTGGTGTAAATCAGACTGTACTCAATCAAAGAGCTTAAATGACTTACAGCTTTCAAGCATTTTCTTCACTAATCCCAAGTACGTGTTTATATTTTAATATTCTTGTGTGTAAAAAAATTGATTTCTATAGCCCTCCAAGCTTCATTGTACCATTATATAATCATATGGGGACTTTTCTTGTCATGATTATGATTATGGGTGTCCTTATATTTATTGCTTTGTGTCTAGGAATTTAAGACATTGATACTGTCAACTGATGGATTCCCTGGTTATACAACATGGAGTTGGTTTACTGGTTTCAAGACAGGTGCCCTATGTGCTGAAAAGTTACAGGTAGAGGTGAAATGTGACTTTGAGACAGATCAAGAGCAGGACTTCCTAAGACATGAAGTTTGCTGGGTTTGTGCCATTGGGAATTCCTGAAGAAGGAAAGTGTCTGCTGTGAATGTCTTTTATAGAGTTAAGCTTGCTTGGCTTTCTTCTCCCTCTGTGTTGGTAAACAAAATAAATCCAGGTGCAGGGCTGATCTGTGATACTGATTTCTCAGTCAAATGGAAACACATCTGGAAACTACAACCCTGCCTACCTCCATCAACCCAACTATGCAAACTAATATGACAATGGTGTTTTCATTCTAAAACCTGAATGTTTTCATTGGTGCTGAACATCCTGTGTTCTGAGAATTGAGCTGAACAAAACACCTGGCCTCCAAGTTCCCCTTTCCCTAGGCACAGCCTGGCATCCCCAAGTATCTCCAGCATCTTTATGTTCTGGTTTCAGCGGGGTATATCCAGCTTTGAGTTCAGAGTATGACTGAAACCAACCTTCAGCAAAAACCTCCTTGAATGGTTGCATCACTGTTAGGCACAGAGAGGGCTTCCCAGACTGTTGCAGAAGTGATCATTTTTTGCTGAGGATTGAACTGATTGAAAAGCTTCCACCTCTTTCTCAGTCCTGCAGCATGGTGTATTTAGGCTGCATATATTCTTGTCACTGCATTCTTTTCCCCACTTTTGTAGCAACAGCAAGCTACATGAGCACTTTTTCATTTCAGACTCCAATTTTTATTGAAAGAGATGAATGTAATTTGAAATTCCATCCCACCTATGATGTGAAACTAATAGATCTGCTTAATTATGGGAAAACTATATGTATGTGTATTAAGGAAAAAACCCAGAGAAAATGTTTTTAAATGCTGATTGCTAATGAGGTCTAATGATACCAAGCAGAGAGTGCTGCTCAAAGTATTTCAGCATGATAAATGTTTTAAAATTCTACTGAAAGAAACACTAAAATAAGTTACAGTGCCACTTAGCAAGACACCCTTGAGTGAAAGTAATAGACACCAGGGAGTATTACTTCAGAAAGTGGGCTCAACTACACATATTACATATATATTTCCTTCTGAACATACTTACTTCCTTTCTTCTTAAACAGTCTAAATATCTATCTGGTTTCATTGAGAGTTATGGCTAAGCAGCAATAAGCTTAATGTTACAGTTAATGTCAGCTTTCTGCAGTATATGAAAAAGACCATATATAAGGTTAAAAAAAGTGCTGCTACCTCCTGTTTCTCAAAACACTTAACTAATCAGAATAAAATGTAGTGGATGACGAGAGTTAAATTTTGTGATGAAGCATCTTAAATGCCTCAGAAACACTTCAAGCAGTGTTATGTGACTGGGAACCTCATAGTTCCACGACATATCTGGAGCCAGACATTTAACAAGGCTTCTAGAGGGATATGTCCAGGCAATGGTTAATACACACAGAAAAAGAGAGAAGATCAGACAACATGTTTCAGAAGACCTGCTTCAAAGCTTGACAGTGATGCAAATAAATTCCAAATATTGTTGCTAAAGGATAGCAGAGTAAAACTTTTTCCACTGTGCGAAGCAAAGGCAGAGAAGAAGGGCCTTGTTAGCCTGAAGACCTGCAATACTAGACCTCAGCTCCTTGCCTTTCAGAAGACAGTAGTAGAACTAGGTTTCCACAGTGATATCTCAAAAGCAATGCTCAGAAGACAGGGAAGCCTGCTGCTGCTGCAACCCCATATTCTTTCCCTTCCTGGAGCTCTGGTATGGTCAAAACAGGAAGCAGGTTCATTTTGCTGCTACTTGCAAACTTTTTTTCTTCAAATGACTATGTAGTTTGGCTACAGAGAGAAGCACAAGTGAGAAGCAGAGTGATTTGTACCAAACAGCTCTCTTTTCATTTTAAAGAAATACTTACTTGGAATCAGTCATTGCTGTCCTTCTCTGGTGGCAGATTTCTATTTTGCTTGTAGCAAAGACCCATAATTCACTTACTTAAGTGTCTGCGTATTCTGCATTACTTTGGAAATACAAGAGATGAATAAATCTCTGACACTTGCATTTCATAGCAGAACTTTTATTTATGTATATATAGAAGTATTTTAATAGTGTAAGGGTTATCAGGGCTAGTGTTACACTTGATAGCAGAACTTAGATTTCTGCTTATATTCAGAACAAGTACTCCTTCTTTGCCATTTTACCATCCAATCTCATATTTCAAGTCAGATTTAAGAGCTAGAGACCTCAAAATCTACAGTATTTGAAGGATTAATGTAATACAAAATCTTCTAAATTAATAGAAAACAAAAGAGATTACTGTGATACAGTGAGAATCAATATAGTCTGAACCAAAGATCACTATAAAGTATGGGGAAGATTCTCAGTTACCTTGACAGACTTTGAATAGGATCATGTTTTATATTGAAAGTTCTGAAGTGATTATTTCCTTTGTGTGCTTTACTACTTCCTTTCTCATAATTGTGTTTTTTATCCAGTAGGGATTATAGCTTCTGTGGATAAATTCTTAAAATGTCAGTGACATTCGAAAATACAAATTTATATAAAAAAACACATTCCTAGAAAAATATATTTTAAAAACTTGTTGCACCGTAATCTTCCTCAAAGAAAATGGAAAGGCCAGTTTTTGGTTTGCAGTAATAGCTTTTACCTAGATGAGCTTCCATGGTGCCTCATGGGAATTTACAGTTCCAGTGTATTAGACACTGGCTTTTTATATAAACTGAGACTTGTTTAGACCACTGATTGACTCCTAGTGTGTCCTTGAGGTGTGAATAAGTTTTTACTCTTGATTTTATTTCAGGATGACAAAAAAATGACTGAGATTTTCCATGGGATATGAATCCCACTTTTTGATGGATGAGTCCTTGTATAGAGTGGATGTGGCATCTGAGGCACTTTGGACTTTGATCTCTGATTCTGCAAAGCATTGAAATTATACAATTTTTTCAAAATAGAAGGCACAAAAACCCCCAAATTGTAAGACAGGGAGTTTCCTGGTGTATCTCAAGTAAGTGCAAATTAAGAATAATCAATATTTTGTAAGAACAGGTAAAAAGCAGAAAAAAACCTCACACAAAGAAATCCTGTGAAATAATAAGATCAATAAAGTATGTAAAGTACAATGGATATCACAAATATAAAAATCCACACAAGCAATCCTAGAAACAAGTGTAGTATGCTCCTGGGCACTTTATAAAAATGCACACTTTCTATCTATGATCTAATTAATGTTCAGTATATATTTGTATGCAATAGTTCTGCAAATGTTAGTACATTACCTAACTGTCAACAGTCAGGGCAAAACAAAAGAAAAAACCCAGCCCTTTCATCTGTTCCTTTTTGTCACCTTATATATCCTGCAATATATCCTTATATATAGGTAGCCTGTTTGTGGTTTCAGAATTGCAGGTACAGTAAGTGAAGGTCTACCTTTATTTCCTATTCCCACCCTTAGAACATCAGCCAGGTATGCTTACTTACACTTCTCTTTATCACAACACAGAAATAATTCTTTCATCAGTTTTCTAACCTAAGAACATGAGCTTTCAACTTTATGCAAGCTATCAAGACAACCTCCTATATCGTGTTGTCCCCTGTGATTTATTTTTACAGTATTTTGTATCTCTCATAGCTTGTAAGAGTATTTTGCAAAAATAACTCATAAGCTTTGTCTCTCAATGTTTTCTTCCTAAAACAAAACACATATTGGTAATAGTGACTTGCAATATATCCTTCCAATTCACTAGAGAGATTTTCTCTGTCTTCCCTTTTTTTTCCTTTTCTGGTCATGACTACATTGAAAGAAAAAGAATAATAATCCTACCCCACAGCTATAGGAAATATATTGGATAAAAGTTAATTCTTGCACTTTATGCAAGTGAAAACTATGGACATTCTGTCTCAGAGACTGAAACATTTGGGATTCCTATCTGCTCTATTCAACAGCTCTGTCTTTTTGTTTCCTCTTTTCTACAGTCCTGAGTCACAGCAGGGTTCAGGTCTCACCTTGGCTTCCTGTAATAATGATGGCAACAGTAACAAGTAATAAAAAAAGATCAGTGTTTTCAATATCCCTAGAATAATTTTCCCTGGATACTACCAGTAGCCAGACCTTTAGTTAGTATACAGAAGCTAGTCTTCCTCTTTTGCTCAAGATCCTCAGCATTAGACTTTCCTATTAAAACACAAATGGGAAACAGAAAACAAAGAACTAAATAAATGGTATAGAACTTGAAATAACAGCATAGCTGCTGTTCTTAAAGTGATTTTACAAATACTCTAATAATACAGAATAAAAAAGTAAAGCCAAGGTAGAAATTATTTGCAGTGTCCAATGACACACAAACAAGAGCAGAGCATGAGCAAAATTGCTCATACTGATTAGTGGAAAGAAACAGGCATTCCTAGGGTTCGATTTATGACATTGCTAAGAAAGTAAACATCTAAATTAGGTCAGATGAATTGTGCATCCTAACTGCTATTTCTCTTCACAGAAAGGAGAATATCTAAGTGAATAGCTCTATGTAGACCCCTATTTAATATACTAAATTCACATACATATCTCATGTAACCTAGCAAATCAGGAGTGGTGCACAGTGTAACATATTTTGCATCACACTGTGCCATGCCTTTAATGATATATAATGATTTGCTGCCATTGGTATAACGTGGAAAAACCGAGTAACTGAATAAAATATAAAATATTTGAAAGTAAATGAATGGAAGGAAACATCTGATATCACTTGGTATTTAATTGTTAAAACAGTAATTTCCATTTCACTTTCAGTGAAGACAAGTTTTGAAATAATGGAACATCTAGAAGAGCAGTAATGCTGTATTTTTACTGGCTCAGTTATATACTATCAAGGTTGTTAATACCATCACAGAATAAGGACCTCCATTCAACAAAGTCCTTCTGTATGGAGCGAAGTAGTATGGAGTAGTATGCCATGTGCACAAATATCAATGCAAAAGATAAAACTCAAGTGATCCAGAAGTATTTATTTATACATTGCTTTGAGGTCAACTGTAACATAACTCAAGTGAGTTAGAGCAGTAGAAAAATATATGCCTAAGCTGCAAAACAAATATTCAAAGAAAATAAAATCTGATTATCAGTTACATTATATCCATTAATGTACATAGAATATTTTGCCACCTGAAAAGAAGTCACCAATTTGAAACAAAATTTTCTGAAGGAAGTCACTGCTGACTATATTAGGTACATGTTAGGAGAAGTTCAGTGTGAAGAATAAGCTTATATTGTCTCATCCTCCCTCTAAAGTTTCTGAACTGATTTTAAATACAACAGAACAGAGGAGGAAAGAAACTTGACTTTGAAATGTGCTTATTTTCTGCTTAAGGAAAGAGGTGGCATGTGCATAAATATCTCACTCTCTTTGTGTTGTGCATTTTTTCTTTCAAGAGCAGTAGCATTTCCACTTCTGGGACTGATGGCCCTTAATCAGTTTTTATCAGGTGACAGATTCATGTTCTCCAGTTGTATGAAAGTGTCTGGCATAAATGCTTGTTGCTTCCATAGTTGTATTCTTTTAAAAAAGGGTCTGTCACAAGAGAACTTCAGGTATCAAATTGCTTTTTTCCCTTCTTTTTCACTGCTATTCTGTACTACTGCACTGATGTCTCATTATACCTGTACAAGAAAGGCTATTATCCTTCACACATTTAGCTGCTGATCTAAATGAAAGTACATTATCTAAATAGTTGAATCAAGAAGCATACAACTAAAGCTCATTTCAGTCTGATCTGTATTTCTTGGTGTTTTAGCAGGTTAACAGCTTCCTGTGAAATTACTTTATTCAAGGGTTTTCACCATAATTTGGTCATAATGTGGTCTAGACCAAATGGTAATAAGAACTTGCAGAAAATCTGCAGTTCATTTTCATTTTATGTCTCAGGAGGAAAACGAGTCTTTTCTAAATAATTCAGAAATTGCTTTCAGAAACAATATGCACATTATCAAGGATAGGTCTAATAGGGAATTTATCTAACAGCACAAAGTGTGTGTTTCAAATGCTTATCTTAGCACATGAATATTGTAATATTGAATATCATCCTGTTAATATTAAATGGTCAGTTAGTTAAGTCTCTGAATATTTAAAGTAGTAATACTAAAATAACATACAAATTAAGTTATTTTTTGAGTGCTTTGTGTTTATTTCATGCTCTCAGAGGATCACAGTGGCACTGTAATTCTGTCTATGCCAGCATATGTTATTATCATTGTGGAATTTTATACTGGAGATCATTTTGTCATTAGTCTAGGGTTCTGGAAAACTTCAGAACAGGAAGAGCATGTCATTGTAGAAATCAAGCAAATATATCATCTAAACCCAACAAAAGCGGAATTTAAGTATGCATGCTGTATTTCCATTCTACATGCTATTTGCTGGTTGCGATGCTAACATTTGTACATGATGTAGTCTGGAACAATTTAATTGGCTTTTGAAGGAAATTAATCATATTTTGCATTTTTTTCTTTTTCTATTGCAGTTAAAACCTTCATATAAATAATTTAACCCGTAACAGTTTCAACGTTGCAAGTAGATTAAAACCGAGAATGTCCATAGCAATGCTTTTTTATGTATACAAAGTACATCCTCCTTTTCACCATAAAGAGTCAGGAAACTTATCCAAATCTGTCATATCCTTAAAAATAGACCAGATGTTTTACCTTTTCAGAAATCAATAGATAGGTTTATCCTTCTGTTGTACTTCTCTGGTTACCCACTTTATTTCCTGCCTTCCTGCCTCTGTTGTATTAAGCAAAGATGGATTATTGTTAAAAGCCTTCTCAAAAAGCAGACACCTCCTACTTCAACATAGCAAAGAAAGGTTTTGAACACAGATCTTTACCCTGTGGCCTAAGCCACCAAGGCACAGAGAAATGTAAATGACAAAGGGGACAAGAGACAAGCATACGAGCAACTCAACCAGCAGATCTGAAGTGGCCATAACTTCTGGTAGGGCTATGTTCCATTGGCTTCAGAGCAATAGATTTCTTTGCTGGTGAAACTGCAAGTGGAAGAGTGTCCAGCATGTGCATAAGTCTAGACAAAGGATAATGACTCTATAGCTGGGTGGTTACAAAATCTGTTGGGTGTATGATGTAGTATGCATATGCTGGCCCTAGGGAAGATCTGTCTGCAAGATGGAGGCTTCAGAATAAAAATAGTTCAGCTGATACATGTTTGTGAGTTGAAGGCAGCCTTATGTGTACCCGCTTCAAGATCAAATTTTGTTTGAATTATGGATGGCATCCTTTGGTTTTCCTTTAATTACGCAACTCTACATACCACATGAGTGCGTAGCTAGTAAGAAGACTGTTAACAGCGCAGGGCATTATTGTATCCTTATAGACACAGGCAAGGGTTCTAAACTAGGGATTTAGCTCTTCTTATCCTCTGAAGTATGTCTTTTGTTAGAGACACCTGAACTTGCCCCGAACAAACTGGTGTGGCTCTCCAGCATAGCTCAGACATTAGCTCAGGTCTGTGAAGCAGCAAAGACGTGTTATCTCAGCATGCCACCCTGGGGAGAGCAAGTCTGGCTTTGTTGCTTCCAGTTTTGGAACAGGCTTGGTTGCTGTGAGCTTAGGAATCTCTGTGATACAGATGTTCACATGCCTTGAAAAGCAAATCCAGCCTGTTATACTGCATACATAAAATCTGACATGCAGTTGCTGCCCTTATTGCCATCCTAGTTAAAACTATATAAAAATAAAAAAAAAAAATTAATTTACTTACTTATTTCATATCTTCAGTCTTACTTGCCATACTTCCTGCTCTCCTCTTTGACCTGTAGCATAACTCTCATGTCTGTACTGGATTCAACAGTTTGAACTCTTTCTCCACTCAGGAAATCTGCCTTTCACTTTTAGGCTGAGTGCTTGTACACGTTGCTGTGCAGTCAAAAACTTTCAAGTAATAAACTTTAGATTTCTGCTTTCCCAACTATCATTTTCAATCTTACAGGCTGAAAGGGTTCACTCATTTGGTACAGCAAAAGTTCTTTCCTTTCTTGTTTCTTTTCTTTGTCTCCCTGCCTCTCTGTCCAGGTTTGTCTCCTTCTCACTATTCCTTTTTCTCCCACTTTCATCTGTCTTCTTTTCACTGGTCTGCTCCTAATTTTATTTTATTTTCTACAGATCTTCAGTTTAAAAAAACTCACCTCTGACTCATTCCCCTCAAAATGTATTCAAAGAAATATCTTCATTCCTCATATTTCTTCAAGACCCCTACAAGCAGGTTTTGTTTCTGGGGTTTTGGATAGATATTTCACTTCTATGACAGGTATTTCAGGGTTCATATCACCGCATCAGAATTATAGCTAGTCCAGACTCATAAATCAGTATTACTAAGGTGTATCTGAAGAACTGAAACACTTTTATTGCAAACATCAGTGATAATATGGGCCTCAGAATTGCCCTGGAATATGGATGAGTACAAACCATTTAGGAACAAATATTCTGGCTGATAACTGACAGCCAGCCAAAAGCAGCCCCTGATAAAGATAAATAACCTGTACTCAGGGAAATTTTTTGCATCATTAAACATGGTGAGCATATTAGCTAGCAGGGGGTGGAGCTGAGTCCCTAAAGAGATAAATCTAAATTATATGCACTGCAGTGATCATAACAGTAATGCACCATCTTGGCTAACTAGCTGACATCAACGGGGAAGGGAATTTCAGATCTAAATGAACCAAACTAAAGAGCATTGCAGTACGCATACAGATTAATTTGAGCACATTCATGAACTTTTTAGCCTTTTTCTGTGGTCTGTTTTCATTGGTGCCAAAGCGTGAGGAGTTTAGACTTTCCTTGTCAGTCTGTGAATAATTTTTTATTTTCGCTTTCTTATGTGGTTTGATTAATTACTCCTTTATTTACCTTCCATTAATCACCTTATGCCACAGTTGTATCAACTCTTGCCAAAAGCTCATAGATGGATAGTAGAAGTTTAGTGGCACTTTTCCGTAAACAGGAAAGTACACTTAGTGATTACACACTTAATATTTCAGAAAGGGAGAACTCTGAAATCAAAGGAAAGAAAACATTTAATTACACAGACACTTGTCTGAACAATCAAATGAAGCTTTGTTAAAAGAACATAAATTGGATTAAATGTTTTCCACAACACAAATTAAGTATATTTTTAAAAGTATGTCAAGTGTATTTTCTTAGGATGAAGAATGTCCTAGTAAAAGATAATTGCCTACTTTTAAATATTTGTACTTTTTGTTTCTGAGAAAAGTTTGGGTTCAAACTGCCAGAAGGTGTATGGAGTAAAAAGATGAATATTAATTGGTTGAAGCTGACTTGGTGTAACTTGCAGTTCTGTATTATTAATTGAGTCCATTTATTTCCTGTTGACATGGCAAGTAAGGAAATAAAACAGATGTAATAAATACATTTTTCAGTCAAAATCAAATATGCATTTTCATGAATAACTCTTTCTCAGGTATGTCATTGTCCTACTAGTACGTAAATTTGTTCAGGAGGCTCATAGATAAATCAGTGGTTTTCCTTCTAGTATGTAAATATCCACTTGCAAATGTCTAAGCATATTTGAAAACATGGCCTGAATAAAGCATCAGAATACATAAATGTGACCTGCAAAGAGCAGTGCTTTTGCTCCATTCCTCACCTGATCTCTGCTTCAGGTTTGTGATTGAAGCTCAATAACTCCGGTGTGTGCTCCTGGGCATCAGGCTTGGGGTACCTAACTATCCATCAGATTGCCCAGGCCATTTCTCCCTATTGGGAAACGTCGATGAAAGGCAGGAATTGCTTACTTTGATGGTAGGAAGGAATTTTTCAGCCACCTCCCTGTGAGGCTTGTGTTCCAGCTAGGAGGGCTTCATCTGACTGCAGTAACTCTGTGGCCTGAGTACATGGTTTAAATGGGTTGCTGCAAAACAAGGAACTTTAAAAGCTTTACCAGTGGCTGAAAGGGGCTTGTCCCTTAGAGGACCAAATAAAAAATGGCAACTAGCATTTTACGATGCAGTTGCACCCTGCAGAGATACAACTTCTCAGAGTGTCTGCGTTGTAGTTCACAATATTTAGCAAAATAAGAGATATATTAAGAGCCATGATCGAGTGCACTTGCTAGACAAGTCCCCGTAAGGTAACAAACAGAAAAATTACCACTTTACGGTGTGCTGAAACTGCTTAGCTAAGTTCCAGTACTGGGCATTCAACAAAGCAGATAGAGGGCAGGAAATATCTTGACTGCACAAAAAAATTCCAGTCTTGATTCTGCAGAGCACCTCAGCATGTAGCTTAGTTCTCCTGGTGCTGCTTAAAGTTGAACTTATATCTTTTGCTATCCTGGGTCTATACTGAGGAGTTAGGCAACACGAACTTTCTGAGAAGCTTACCAGAACATTTGTATGCAGGAGAATAGCAAGAAAATTATAAAGGATAACTCCTACATTGATTGTACTCATCTGTAAATAAAATCAAAGCCTGGGGATGATGGTACTGCTCCAGGTCTTTCTGTCAGTGATGCTGGGTACAATGCCAAGCCTCTGAGTGCAAAATGTGGGGTGTTTTTTTTGTGGAGCAACTGTGAAACAGGTATTTCATGTCCATTTTTTGTCTGTCAGGAAACATTTTGACTAGGTTCAGAAAACTAACTGTTTCTGATGCTGAATGGCAAATTCCCAAGTTAAAGACCTTTAGGCAGTCTTGACAGAAAATTAAGGAAAAAAAAAAAGGCAAACAAAAAAGGCAAAAAATGTGTTTTCAGAGTTTTGAGTTCTGTCACAATTTGGCTGACAATTTATAACCACTTCTGTATTCTTTCTGTATTCTTTCTGCGTTCTGTATCCACATCCATATCATGGATATGGATGATCTAGTCTCATCTCTAAAAATGATGAATATTGCCACTGCTTTTGAGAAAGTTCTGGATTTAGAACAAGAAATGTTTGACAGATTCTCTACTACTTTGCCGTAAGCAGGCATTAATCTATTTTAAAAAGCTGCAACTTTTTCATATGGCATTTTGGTTTCCAAAAGGGATGCTGCAGTTGGACTTCATTAAGGTTTGTGAGCTATAAAAATGTTTTCCCAGATCAGTCCTTCCCATTATTCTTTGGTCTCAGATGAATCGATTCAATGAGTTGTAAACATTTGAATGGGTCTTTGATTTCTATTCTTCTACTTGTGTGTTTAAAGCTCCATTTTGGTCTTTATCTTTGCGCTTTTTTTCTGTGGTTTTTTTTCTGTCTTCATGTTCCTGTTTTCCCATACTTTCTGTTCCAACTGATTTGTCTTTTCTTCTCTTCTATCTTAATTTCATTTAGAGATTCCTAATGGAGTAAAATAACTGAATGAGATAAAATAACAAAGTAAAATCAACTTTAAATTTGAAGGCTAAGCAATTTCTCTCAGGTCCTGATTGATTATTCAGTTTTATGAGACTCAGAAAATTTTTCACTCTACAGGGAAAACCAAAATCTCTTGAACAGAATTTTTTCTACTGACTTCAGTGGGCTCCTGTGTAGGGAGTATTCTGATATTCTTTCTCACTTTTGGGAAGTGTCTGGCAATTTTTACAATGCTATTTGACTGCCTAGGGAATAAAACCAACCCTAGAAAATCAGGGCAGTACAAAATATTGTATTCCTTGTGTTTTCTACATCCTAATTTGACAGTAGCCATGATCATGTAAAATTCAGGGAGGGAAGATTAGTCCCAGCACCCATTTATTGCAAGAAAAAAATGCTTTGGTATGTTTCTGTCAAGTTATAAAGCTTTGTGAAAGTAGACTAGAAAAAAACCCAACACCCTTGTAATAAAATTCTGAGTAAGCGGTTCCATGTGGACTGTCATTTTCTTTCCTAATTGCAAATGCCTTCTAACACCTTTCCATCACTTTATTCAGCATTTTTAATAACCAACAGTAAATGCAAGTAAATCGCATTGACCCTTAAGGTCCATATATAGATCAAAATAAACACATGGAGATTAAACACATTGTTGCTTTTACTACAATGATATGCAAACAATTATATACCAGGTCAGTCTAGGGCACCATAGATATTGCTTGCCAACCAATTTATTTCTGAAACCTCTGACCCCTTTTAATGTGTTTCTTCAAAGAGGGAGACCTAAGAGCTTCTTAGGTATGACTGAGAGAAAATTGGCATGTGTTTTGTTTTGTTTTGTTTTGTTTTGTTTTGCTTTAACTAGCAAAAGATTTTGAATATTTTTTTATTATTTATGTCTAACCTAAATGAAAGGTAAACTGATGGAAATTTAAAATCTGTTTGGTGATGATTTTCTGAAATATTTAAACCCATACAGATTTGGATTCAGAGGAAATAGTAAAATAACATACTACAAAGTGTAATTGACTTTCATAATTTTTATCCACTTTTCCACTTGTCATAGAAGAATATGTCTGTCTATTCTTCCAGGATATGCTTTATGATATTGTGTTTCTTGAAAATGTTGCCACTTTAGCCAAAAGTGTTTGGGCATGAGACAGAGTTGGTTTTCTTAAAAAGACATTAACATGATGATTTGCTTATATTGCTCTCGTTATTGTAACAGTTAGAATTTTACATTTGAATCATCACTACATGATTCAGAGAGGAGAAAACAAATGAAGAGCTGAATACAAAACAGAGACAGCATAAATCATGACAAAACGTTAATCTACCAGGGTTTAAAGCCAATTATATTTTAATGCACTCTATCCTCAGTAGATTCTCAAGAAAAGTATGCACAATACTGGATTAAAAAATTATGCTCATTAGGATTCAAAAGATGAATTTCAATCTTTTAATGTCAAGTATTTCTAATAATTTCTAAATTTAATTAGTGAACAACATGCTCGACATCAGCATATTTTTGTATATGATTGCATTCTCAAAGAATGATAAAAACTAAGGGCAACCAAGGTGAGTATACTGTTCAACATCTTGGGGAAGATATAAAGTACAAAGGTATATGTATTTATGGTTTGATTCTTTGAAAGTTATCAAAAACCCATATCTTAAATCTGTACACAACCATTATCAGCTCTAGCTCTTGACCTTTGTGCATTGTTCACGTGGAACAGAAACACAAACAAAATCATGTTTGCATTTGTCTACTTTACTTCAATAACTTACTGTGTAATTGTCTGAGATTTTACAGTTTTACAAGATCTGGAGCAAGATGCTTTTTCTGAGACAAACATGCATTGCCCTGTTGGGTTTTTTGTTTGTTTTTTTTTGGTACACATTTTCCCTTAGGAGTCAATTTGCCATTGTAGATCATGATGTAATTGTGGCAAGCAGGTGCTGATCCCTATTAAATGTTGGTAATAAGAGCCAAACCTCTGAATAGTCCAGAGAAGCAGGCTGGAGTGTGTGATACGATAAAGTGGGAGCAAAAATGCTTGCAGTCAGGAAAAAGAAGCCATCATCCTGCATTGCCAGCCACAGATTAGTAACTGGCAACTACTCGTAAATTCAGCAGGCTTTGAAGGCTTCACAGAAGCTTGATGACACAACATAAAAGAGACTGCATGTTTTTCTGTCTAGGAGATGAGTTCATTTGTCCAAGCAGCTCTTTGAAGCCAGTCTGAATGGCACTAGCACCCTAGTTTAACATGTATTAAACAGGAATGACCATTTTACATTAAGGTGCTGCTCTCCTCTAGACATTCAAAATGTTGATTGTTATATAAAGAAAATAGGAAAGATAGTGAATTGCTCCGATGGTATTTTTGACCATGGACCTCATGGCAGTTCCTTCTGTCTCCACCAGTTTGTGGTTGGTGCCAGTGGCAGCTGTAGCTGCTCAGCTGGCATACTGTGGGCTGGGGCCAGCCCAAGGATCTTGAAAATTTTTCTGCACTTGTTTGTAAGCAGGTGTTGATGTGTGTGTGTATGTGTGTGTGCGTGTGTGTGTGTGTGTGTATGTGTATGTATGCACACACATGCTCATTTAGCCCTGTGGTTTGCTCCAGATACATCACAGTGCACCTAAGCTAAGACACTGATGTGACTGGCCTGTGAAGGGTGGAGTAGTTCAGCATCTGTAGGATGAACTTTCTAGGGTATCTTCAGAGAACACAAAACTCTGATGAGATGACAGAGGTCCCATGGTGTTTGATTTAAGCTGTCCAGTATTTTCTGATTATTGCCTTGGAATTACTGGCTTGGAAAGATGATTATGAGATAGTAGCTGGAGACAATTTCCACAGCAGAGGCAGGTTTCAACTCACTTTACTGATCTTAGAAGCTTGGCATCTAGCCAAAATTTATTTCACCAACTCTTCTTGGTAGTCCAGATTGAGAAAAAGGCAACTACAGAAAACAGTTCATCCTAATTGATTTAAACTGTACTCTGGTGTGAGATGAATCATTGTTTGGTCTCCTTCCTCCTTCATGGACTACAGAGGCAGTGAAAAGACCTTAAAATAAATATGTCTTTCAGATGGCTAAAAGTATGTGAGATGAAGCCTACTTCAAGGACTAAGTGGGTTCTTAAATGTCTCCTTGATATTAGCAGATTTGGTTCTCTGAGCTAAATACTATTTGTAGCAGCCAGTATTTACATTGACTTTGTCACATATCTGCCGTATGGGCACGAATGTATTTCCCAAATCTGTTGCACAGTTCATACCATAAATATTCCTTGCAGCTCTAGGCTTTTGCCTACGTGTGAGATTAAATTGGGGTGAAGATGCAATTAGTGCCATGAGATACGAGTTCAGAATTTTATGCCATAGTGAGCTCAACTGTGGATTCAGTTGTGGAAAACAGGCTAAGTGTTTTGAATGGTGTTATTACCTAATTACATTTACCTAATTACATTTTAATTAGGATGAGTAGCCAAGGGTTCCGTACTCCTAATAAGAAGAGGCTTCTGACCAAAGGATTTGACAACTCTTTGGAAGGGAAAATTATCAATTTCAGTGTACTTTGGTTTTTTTCCTATCCTGTCATTTTGTGCATAGACAAAAGAATTCCTTATTTTTAAGTGTATAGTAAATTCTGTAAGTATGGATGCCATTTTGCTTAATTCCTTTTTTTTTTTTTTTTACAAGATGATTTTGCTGTGGGAATGTGCTCATAGACTGACATTTCACAGAATTTTTTACAATGGTTAACATAGAAACGAAACATGGACTGCACTACCTCTGCATATATTCCAGAGAAGATTGTATCAAAGTCTATGACTTTGACCTATTCGATGTTTTCAATTTGGTGTGTTAGCCATTTCTAATGTCCTCCATTTCTAATTTTGATACTTTGCAAGCAGGATATAAAATAGTCAGTCCATCAATATAAGTAACAGTGAAAAGGTCAAAAATGCTGATCTTTGTGAACAGGAAAAATAGCCTTGTTGGAAACTTTTTCACCTCCAAGCATGCTTGTACTCTGAAAAGTGGTATTGCTAAAGATTATACTTACTTTCTATTTCTTTCTAATCAGATTTATTCCGTTTATTTTGTTGTCTTTTTTATAATTGTAGTATAAATGTTTCTCATGTTAGACTGTTATTTTAAACACTATCATTATTATGAATAAAAGTTCTGCATTCAGAAGCTATGACTCTGTCTTCTGCGACTGACACTAGTAACCTCTTCTATGATATTTGAATTTTCCCAAGTCACTGCTTAACAGATATTTATTAAATGATTTCCCTGGGACTGCTTACAGGCTAAGGATGTAGTATATGTATGTACTGAATATTTCAGAATTGTCCCTCAGTTAACAATTATTTTATTCATGTGCAAGGAAGGAGGAACTTATTTGTAACCTTGTATATATACCCCCAGTTACACAGTTTCATGGGAATAAAATATAATAAATCATATTCTTCCAATAAGCAGATATTATGACTCAAAAGACACAAAGTTTACACATCTGTTGGATAAAGCACTTCCATGTTTATACAATATCTTTCCAAAGAGGAAATGTGCTTTAATCACTCATGTTTTTTATTTCTCTGCCTTATGTTCCCAGAAGCAAGTTCTTCTGGGCATCACATTAAAGCATTGAGAGATCCTAGTCAGCGATGCTGAAGCATCATTCCCAGCCAAACTTTTCCTTCTTTTGCTCAGATAGTGAACAAATCAAACTGTGATGTCTAAGTTCTCATGAGAAAGAGTGTAGTGAAAGCCAAATACGATTCCAATAAGACACCAAATAGAAGCTACAGATATAACTTGGTCACTGCCCTACAACCATGACTTTGCAGACTTTCTTGAATACTCTATTTAGGATTGTTTTGCCACCATGCAGATATACTTAATCCAGGATCCTGCCATTAAAGCAAAACAAACAAACAAGAAAGTTGCATGGGATTCTGTTAAAGAGATGTTAGTAATGCATAATGACTGAACATAGTACAAAGTATCATCCAGTCAATTATATTGAATTGATTACATAAATCTAAATGTTAAAATCTTCAAAAAACACACAAAAAATTCCATTTGTTACAGAGGAACAGAAAGAATAAGCATATTGTTCTCCAGAAAACTGTGTTGAAGGATCTTTAACATATTTAATATCAAGGGATTATGATGATAAAAGCCTTTTGCACATTTGCTCACTCTAGTTTGTTCATCTTGTTCAGCTGTTCACTCTCTCTGTTACGCATTAAACATATATTTTGAAAGGATTTGTGCCAGAGCATGTTTGTGATAATGTAAAGGCCATAACCTTTTCAGTACCTCTTCACAGGATGATTGTCTTTGATTATTTCCATCTTCAGTTCTAGAAGTTTGGTTTTCAGTTTTAAGAGGAATGATATCTGTAAATGCATTCTAATATCTTCCCCTGTATCCTTGTCCTGTAATCAGAACAGGTGGTGGCATCTTAACAGAATTTTGGCACCTCTGTTTTTGACAATCTTACTTTATAGGAGAAGCTCAATATATTACCTAGGACAATGAAGTTTAAGGTGGATATAGGAAAGACAATGTAGACACTTTAATATTGACTACCACTCATTTACATTCCAAAGCATCTTATGCAAGTTTTATGCAAAAATTTGCATGCCAGATAAACACAATATTTTCTTATTTAACTGCTTGATCTTCAAACTCTTTTTACTTCATTTGTTCTTTTTTTTTTTTTTTTAGTTTGTTTTGATGGTTATTGTCTCTGTACCTTTATAATAGCTCCTCAAAGACTGGGTTTTTCTCTTTGTTTGGCACATACATTCACTTCTGTGATTCTGTTAAAATGTATATAAGAAACGTTTCTATACATACAGATTTTTCTTCTTCAGACTTCAAGACTGTCTTGACTAGCTGCCTTATTTCCTAAGAGTTCTCCTAGTCCTCCTATTATTGACATTTTGTATTACTCAATACATCTTCTTTCACAGATGTGTTGGATTTAATTATATCACAACAGATTTTGGCTGAACTGTTGTTCTTTCCACACGCAAATCAAACCAGATGTGTGCTACTTAGAGCCCTGTCCCAAAGTACAGAAGTTTCCCGTTCTGCTAAAAACTAGTATCAGGAAAGATCTGAGTGCAGAAATTTGGGATCTTGGTTAGACACAATACCCCTCTGCACACTGGTCTCTGGCGTGGGTCAGGAAGCAGGAGCTGCAGAATGGCAGCTGTTTCAATAGGGGGAGGAATGAAGTAAAGCAACTGTTATGCTTATTGATCACTTTTTAATTCCTTTAAAAAGAAAGTAAAAATTAAGTTTGTCTTTTTGCTTATTGAAAACACCTTTCTCCTCCATCTCACAAAGGCACAGAGGAGAAAGAAAACTCATTCATAGAAAAAATAGCCTTTAAGCATCTCTCAGAAATTACTACCTGTTAATCCCTCATGTCAAAATGTTACTCTACTGTGGTGGCTCCAGTGGCTTGGGACATTAATTTTGAGAAGGAGTTGCATAAAACTTTCTGAATATCTTACATATTTTGATATGGCATTGCATTACTCCAGACCATGTTATTTTCTTTTCCATGGACTGAATATTGATTCATTACTAGCTAGGCCTCTTGTCCATAAAAATAAGCTGGCATTAAATTATAAAAGCTGTCTTAAAGAACAGGTATAAAAATTCTAGTCCTCCACATGCTGTCTGTATTCCTGATGCTTTCTCCAAATTCACTCTCTACCCTGTGTTCCTCATGGAAAGTTTTATGGAGTCTGTTACAAAAGATGCTTCTAAATCTCCATAGAGAGAGAGGTCTTGTTAAGTGGGGGTGTGGAAAAGAAGAATAGGTTGTGGGGAAATGGCAGAGTATTGAAAATTATAGGAGTTCTTACAGTCTAAAATATTTATGAGGAAAAATCCATGGAATCTAATCTTGAACTTTCTTATTATGAGAACATTTCAATAGAGCTAAACTAATTGTTCTTCGGTTTAAAAAGAATTTGATGATATATAGTGATGCATTGCTCTAAGATTTAACCTGTCAATTAAAACTGATGACATAAAAATGAGGAGGGAACTGTTTACAGTACCAAGTTCAGCTTGCAACATACTGCAGGCTGAACATATATGATCATCTTGGAAGTGGTGGGAGAAGGGTGACTTATGTATGATTCCTAGTTTAAGTGACCAGTGGCATGGCAGGCAGGCTGAAACTAAGACATCAGACAATCTTTCTAGTTTACCCTACTGATGACCTTAGGTTTATTGAATTAAAAGGAGTGCAATGTTCAACTGCTGTTTCCACACAGAAAGCAAACTCAGCATCTTTCTTCAGTTTCGCATTTGGATCAGTAACTTTTACTATGGCACAGTGGATTTTAGACAATTGTGATCAAATCACAAATAGCAGTGCAGTTGCTAACACCTAAGGGCTTGCCAGGGTGTATTCTTGATTGCTTGCACATTTAGGAGAGTTTCCTGGGCTCACAAATTAAAAAGAATGCTTTAACAGTTTTCAAAGCAACACTCTAGTTTGACACAGTTTGCCTTTTTACTGCTTTCATGTCCAAGGTACTCTTTCCTATCTGTAACACCCTCCTTGACAAGACTGGGCATTTTAGGATACACACTGATCACTACATGCCAAACTGGTACTCTAAAGGGGTATTCAGACATTTTTCCAGAGAATCACAGAATAGTAGCTGTTGGAAGGGAACTCTGGAGATTATCTTGTCCAATGCTCAGTGCCAAAGCAGGTTCACCCAAAGAGGTTGTGCAGGACTGCATCCAGATGGGTTTTGAAAGTGTCTAGAGAAGGAGACTCCACAATCTCTCCAGGTAGCCTGTTCCAGTGTTCCATCACCCTCACAATAAAGAAGTTTCTCCTTATGCTTAGGTGGAACTTCCTATATTCTAGTTTGTGTCTGTTGTCCCTTGTCACTGGGCACCACTGAAAAGAGATTGGCCACATTGCCTTGATTCCTGCCTTTTAGATATTTAAAAACAATAACATGATCCCCTCTCAGTCTTCTCTTCTCCAGGCTAAAGAAGCCTAGGTCTCTCAGCCTTTCCTCATCAGAGAGGTGCTCCAGTCCCCTAGCCATCTTTGTAGTCCTCTGTGGGACTCTCTCCAGTACTTCCTTATCTCTCCTGAACTGGGAAGCCTAGAACTAGATACAGCACTCCAGATGTGGTCTCACTAGGGCAGAGTAAAGGAGGAGTAGAACTTCCCTTGTCCTGCTGGTCACACTCTTCTTAATGCACCCAAAGATACCATTGGCCTTCTTGGCTACAAAAGCACACTGCTGCCTCATGGTGAACCAGCTGTCTACTAGGACTCCCAGGTCCTTCTCTGCAGAGCTGCATTCCAGCATGTCAACCTCTAAGTTGTACTGGTCTGTGTGGTTATTCCTCCCCAGGTGCAAGACCCAACACTTGCCCTTGTTGAACTTAGGTTCATGTAGGTGATCCTGCTCTGGTAGGGAGGTTGGACTAGATGATCTTTTGAGGTCCCTTCCAGCCCCTAACATTTTGTGATTCTTTGATTGTCTCCACCCAACCCTCCAGCCTGCCCAGGTCTTGCTGAACAGCAGCACAGCCTTCTGGTGTGTCAGCCACTCCTCCTAGTTTTATGTCATCAACAAACTTGATGAGGGTACAATCTATGTCTTCATCCA
This sequence comes from Actenoides lindsayi, assembly GCA_025331215.1. Taxonomy (NCBI): domain Eukaryota; kingdom Metazoa; phylum Chordata; class Aves; order Coraciiformes; family Alcedinidae; genus Actenoides; species Actenoides lindsayi. Next base: position 11,111 of record WTSP01021843.1, on the reverse strand, counting down.
GGTAGTAGGATCACAGGTCACCTTCAGAGAAGGGGGTGAAAAGAAGTCATAGTTTTCTGGGAAACATTTTGAAATAAAAATTTTGAATTTTCACCTCACTATTTCCCAAGGCTTGATTGAACCGCTGAAGGAGTGAAGTTTGTACCTAACCATGAAAACAACTCTGACATGGGGGGGCATGAAAACAGATATTTCATCTCCAGTACATTGAGGTACATGATTAGCTAGAGCACAAGGGGTACCTCAGTGTCTTAGGTGTGCCTTCAGTATCCTGGAATGAGTTTGGCAGAGAGGTGTTACAAAGCTATCCAACAATTTCTTCCATGTAGGAGGAGAAATTCTAAGAGAATGGATCTATTAAATTGATGTGAAAGATCTTTCCTGTTAAACATCTCTTTGTATAAAGAACAATATTATAGGCAAAAAAAAGTTTGTTTGAAATCTTTACTTTAGCTTCAGGTGATATTCATAAACAGTCCATTTCATATTCTTTAAGGCCGTGTAAATTAGATGTAACAGAATTGTTTGCATCAGAGTAACTTGATGAAGATTAGTGGGAAAATATTTATAGTATTTACTATCCAGGTGGAAAATAGAACTCAAACCTGAGCTTTCCAATCATGAACTTTTTATTAAATGTTCACAAATAAAGAACTAGTCTTTATTAAACAATAAATATTCCAAATAAATACATCACACAAAGCTGTGCCAGTCTACTGATGGCAAATGGATTTTAGCCTGTACGGACATAATTGCTTTCAAAACAACAAGCAATTTTGATGAGAAGCTTGTTCTTGATTGCCTGGATTGTGCCAAATGAGGTATATTGTCTTTGTCCAATGCAGTTCTATAAAATTTAGTTACCAGAGGAAACAGGCAAATTTGAACTATTTATATATTTTACCTCTGCTACTGTTGTCCTGTTAAGTTCATGTAATACCATCAGACACAAGGAACTTGTGATATGTAGAGCTTTCCCCAGAAACTGCAACAGAGTGGGAATTTTTATTGTTGATTTGTTAGGATGCACAGATCCAAAGGGACTTTTGACCCAACTCAGAACTATAATATAGAAACCTCTGCTAAAAGCCAACAAGACTGTATCAGTAAAAGATATTTTAATAGATATTGATGAAAAAAATAACTTAAACAGCACATCTCTCTTTTTTAATGTAAAATTATATGTTCTTTGTTAGTTTGTTTTTTAAACAGTAGCCATGTTTTTGTTACAAAGGTCCAAGAATTATAACACTGGAAGAGTTAAATACAGAAAAATCGGGAGCATAAATCACAGTAATAGAAAAGAGGTAGACTTCCTTTTCAGGACAAGAATAATGTATCGCTCTCATGATGGTGTATTCTTTCATTATGATTTTGATTATCATAGGACTGACTTCACTTATAGCTGGCAGTAGCTCCAACACTTACAAGTCATGCCGAAATAAATATTGCATTCATCCTCTCTGAACTGAACCTAACCCAAAGTCAACACAGTTATGCTTCTGTATTTACAGAGTTGAGGGTCAGTTGATATTTTCATTATACCCTTTATTTTTAAAGGTCTTAACTTGGATTTTTCTTTTTGTTGTGTTTATTTTAGGTCTCTTGTACTTAAAATATTAACTGCATGAAAACCACATGTGTATGCAAAATAAAATATGCATGCCAAAGAAAAATCATGATCCAACTTTAAAATATATGGGTTTTCAGTGACTGAAAAGAAAAAAAACCCGTAAACCTGCCATGAGGAATAACCCTGAATAGACTTGGTCCAAAGATAACAGTCTGTGGTTCCAGATCTGATTCCTGGGAACCAGGTAGTTTTGACAGAACTTGAGGAAAGTGATAGTAATTGGAGATTTAAAAGTAAAATATGCACATGTTTTCTTGTATGCACGCTCATAGAATCACAGAATCACAGAATGTCTTTAGTTGGAAGAGACCTTCCATCTTGTCCAACCTTCTACCTAACACTGCAAGCTCACCACTTAAGCATGTCCCTGACCACCGGGTCCACACACCATTTAAATGCCTCCAGGGATGGCAACTTCACTGCCCTGGCCAGACCATTCTAATCTTTGGTAACCCTTTCGGTGAAGAAATGTTTCCTAATATCCAGCCTTAATCTCCTCTGGTGCAGCTTGCATCCATTTCCTCCAGTCCTGGCACACGTCAGCAGGGAGAAGAGGCTGTCCCTCTCCTCATTCCAACCTCCTTTCAGGTAGCTGTAGAGAGAGATAAGGTCTCCCCTCAGACTCCTCTTCTCCAGACTAAACAACACCAGCTCCCTCAGCTGCCCCTTATAGGACTTGTGCTTTAAGCCCTTTACCAGCCTTGTTGTCCTTTTCTGGACATGCTCCAGAACTTCTATGTCCTTCTTATAGTGAGAGGCCCAGAACTGAACACAGTATTCAAGATGCGGCCTCACCAGTGCCAGGTACAGGGCGATGGTCACTTCCCTATTCCTACTGGCCATGGTGTTTCTAATACAAGCCAGGATGCCATTGGCCTTCTTGGCCACCTGCACGCACTGATGACTTATATTTAGTCAACTATCAATCAATACCCCCAGGTCCTTTTCCAGCTTGCAGCTTTCCAACCACACATCTCCAGGTCTGTAACTTGCCATGGGGTTGTTATGACCCAATTGCAGGACGTGGCACTTGGCCTTGTTGAACTCCATGCAGTTAACCTTGGCCCACTGATCTAACCTGTCTAGGTCATGCTGTAAATCTTCACTATGCTCTAGCAGATCAACATACCCACCTAGCTTGGTGTCATCTGCAAATTTACTGAGGATACACTCAATCCCCTCATCCAGATCATTAATAAAGATATTAAAGAGAACAGGCCCCAGTATGGAACCCTGGGAAACACCACTTCTGACAGGACGCCACCCAGATTTAGCTCCGTTCACTACCACTCTTTCAGCCTGTCCATGGAGCCAGTTTTTTATCCAGTGCAGAGTGTATATATCCAAGCCTTGTGCCGTAATTTTCACAAGTAGAAAGATGTGGGAGACAGTGTCAAAGGCTTTACTAAAGTCGAGGTAGACAATGTCCACAGCCTTTCCCTCATCCACACACACATGCACAAACTCAGACACACAGATGGTATCAGTCTGAATTACTAGTATGCCAAAGCCAGAGCATCCGAAGTTAGATTTTTTTATGCACAGCAATGGAAGTGCTGAAGTCACATAGCTAATAATCTCCACTCATATACCATACTCTCCACTCATTCCTCACATTCCATATCATTCCGTAACTCATGTCCAGGTGTATCAGCACAGAGAAGGATATTGCGGTTGAAGCTGATGCAAAACTAGCAATCCAAATATTATAAGGCAATATCTTATTGCTACGATTTGAAGTATAGTGCACTATATGTCATTTGAATGTAAGAATCATCTTGCCATTCTTGCTGCAGAGCTGATACAGAATTGCTGAATATCAGGAATGCCTGAGGATACTTAGACAAATAAAAGCTCTCCTGGTCCATCCCAGTAAAGTCTGTCTAAATTAGTGTCAAGGTTTAGGGCCAGGGTTGTCCACTAGACCTATAACAGATGCTCTCTGTTAACCTCTCTCCCTCCCCAAAGGGGAAGAGAAAGGGAATAAAGGAGGCTTATCAATTACAAAAGAAAGTTAGAACAGCTTTAGTGAAAATAATAATAATAAAATGGAATATATACAAACCCAATATCAAACCCACCCCCAGATGGCAATTATGTCGCTGTCACCACTGATGCTGTGGAGCAGGCACCAGAGAAGTGCCAGACTGGACTGTGGCAGATGTGAATCGGATTCAGAACCTGATTCTGGAACTGGATTCAGGACCTGGATTCTGGAACTGGATTCAGGAATGCATGGATTGGGATCAAAGGCAGAAAGGACAGAGTCCTCCTTGGATGCTGGCCATTGAAGAAGAGACTGATCCTTGTCATCCCTCAGCTTTATACCAAATATGATGTATATAGGATGGAATACCTCATTGATCAGTTTAGGGTCACCTGTCCTGTCCGCTCCTCCCTGCAAGTGTGGACTTTTACTTTCTACACCCCCCTAACGTGGTACACAAGATCCAGCAGTGGCCTTGGTCTGTACACCAATCCCTGGTAGTAACTCTAAAGAAGGGGTGTTATCACTGCCAGAAGCAGACACTGCCTGTGAGAACAGGCTGCTAACTTCAGACAGTGCAGTGAGTTAGAAGAACTGAGCTGAAAAGTGAGATCACTGAAGAGAATTAGTTCTGTTCTCACTCAAACCAGAACAATTAGTATTGAATACACTTCTGTGCCATGACTGTCAACTTGGACCAATCTTTTCTAACCTAATAATATAACCTTTATTTTGAATTTAGTTAATCAAACTGATACAGAGAGAGAAGATTTCTGTACCATTTTACAAGACAGAAGGTTTATGCAATCAGGCTGAGTTGTAAAAACATTACCTATGAGATAATAATTACAAATGAGGTACTTACATTGTCATATCAATTCTCCAGTCTTCTGAATGCATGCTTATATTGTATTAGGACAAATTATTGACATTATTTTAGAAAGATGGCAATGTGCTTTTCACAGGATAATTTGGTCCTTAATATTTTTTTCTTAATTTTCCTTGGTTGTTTTTTCTATAAAAACCAAAACAAGAACAAAAAAAAAAAAACCCCACAACCAACATTTTACTTTGTTGACATTAATATAATTTACTCATATTATTAAACCAGGACTTGCCACATTTCCTTCTTTTGCAAGTATTGCATCATTTTAATAAAAGTCAGCAATGATGTCCTCAGCAGCACTGTTTAAAAGGAATGACATCAAGGATTTTTAAACAGCAAGATGCTCAGTTTTAACTGTCTGGTAAAAGCTTGATAAAAGCTGTGACAGAGTTCTTTCCCCCTTTACTTGGCCCTACCCAGAAGAGGAACGCAGAGGCAAAAATTACCCTACCTGGATGAAGGAATGGAGCAAGCAAGCCAGCTGCCCATGGAGAAAGTGGATGTGGGCTGGGAGAACTGCGCTTAGAGTGGTATATGGGGCTACATACAGTAAGCTATGTGAATTCCCCAAAAGACTGTGAGGTGTGTGAAGTACCAGTCTTGCTGACCCTTGCTGTGCAAGTCTGACCTGTCACTGAGATTTTACTGCTTCCCGAAAGGAGCAAAAGTAGTAGGAACTTTGTCTAGCATGGGAGTCGGGAAGGTCCTGTCTGTGCTTGTCACAACAGAGCTGCAGAGGTTGAACAGTGAAATCCAGAAGCAGTTTCTACAGGGTACGTTGCTCCCCTGACTTCAGAGAAGTGGTGACATCTCTTGCTGGCTGAAGTGTCGCATGAGGGACCTTGGAGAAGAAAGCAAATTGCAGGGTGGAGGCCAGTCTGCCAAAATGCTAGCTGATCAAGTCCTCAGCCTGAGTGAGCAGATGTTAGCCAATCTTGGTATTTGCAGCAGCAGTGTGAGTTTCCCGTTGACAGCGCAGAGCTGGAGATCTGTAACGATGATTAAGAGTACCTACTGAATCACTGTCATTTTGATTGTCATGCTGTTGGTGGTTGTATATGCAGGGATACACCACAGGTTATTTTTAAGTCTAAAACCTGAATTATTATCTTGGGCAGAACAACATGAATATTTTCTAATCCCTTAATTTGGTGCTGGAAGGAAACTGGGGTTCGTGTTGCTCCCTGTGGCTCTTCTTCTCTATGTATTAGATGAAGGAAATGAAGCAAAGCCAATTCCAGTGAAGCTCTGAGCTTTTGAATGAAAAGCACTGGAGGTCCAGCAAGCTAAATAGGAATGCATCAGCTGAAAAAAAAAAAAAAAAAAGAACCATAGAATAAAAGAATAATGTTTAGACGGGTAGAGACAGGAAATTACTTGTGAGAAATGTGTAACACTGAGTGATCTCTTTTTTAAATGTATGATGCCAATTTAGTGTTTAAAGCTGCTCAGTGGCTGGAATACAAACTTCTTGTGAAATATATTAGGTGTTTAGAGTCACTTAGTGGTTAGTGAAAAGCCCTCCTAATGAAACAATGTATTAATTGCTCAGGGCCACTCAAAGCAAATGCACATAAAATATTTAGATGTCTGGAGATGCTCAGCAGCTTGATAACCAACTTTTAATAAAGTCTATTTAGTGTTTAGAGTTGATCAGCAACTAGGAAAACAACCCATGCTCAGCAGTAGAAATGCAGGGCTAATAAAATACTGCTCAGTGGCTGCAGCAAGGTTTTTAAAGCTACACGAAAATTAAGGAGACTAAATTAAGCAATAACAGTAGAGGCACTGGTAGTTCCATAGGATTAATGGCTGGCTGGGATGAGTTGATGGCCTGTGGCTACATTTCAGGCCATTAACCCCAGCTGGCCATTAGTCCCCAGGAAATGCCCAGCACTGAGGTCATGATTACAATTGCAAGCATTTAAAAAAAAAAAAAAACAACAAACAAACAAACAAAAACAAAAAAAAACCCCAAAAAAAACAAAAAACCCACAGTCAAAACCAATAATCCCTCAGCAGCCTTATATGTTCTATAGTATACGGATGTATGTAGTGTCTACATTTTAAGAAGAGATGTCCATATTCATATTAACATAGATTTTTCTCTAGAACAACTGCAATACCTTAGAGTCTGTAGATTACTGGGAAGTCTACTTCCATTTTCACTTGGTACATGAATAAAAATCAAAGTTTTGGTTCTCTGCATTTCCTAGTTGATTCTGTCTGCCATTCTTTAAGGCAAGAAGGAGTATCTCAGATGAGATATTTAGTGTGGCCTCATTTGGGTTAAGTGGATCTTGCATTTGGGAATATTCCCAGGGTCCTATGTCCTTCACATACTGACTTACTTTCCCTTTCCTTTTTTAAGAATAGCAGAGTGATATTATTACATCCTGTTGTACTTTGTGTTTTTATAGAAACATGTACCCAGAGGATGCTAAAGAACTTCTCACAGACTATGCAAAGATTGCTGGGCTTGCTGCTGAAATGCAGTTTCCCTTGGGATAATGGCAACTCTTTCTGGGACAGCAATATTACACAGTAGTGTTTTAACAGGAGGAAGTGAAGATAAAATTTAATTGAAACAACAGGGGAAATTTAGACAGGTAGGACATGAATACCTGATGGAGTTTCACCAGGATTAACTTCCTCAAGTCATTCTACAAGTCATTCTGATTGTCCAGCCATGAACACATCTACCCTGACATGGGTTTAACATTTGCTTTAATTTTGTCATTTAGGAAGTAGTAGGCAGCTGCAATGCTACACATTCCAGAATTAAAAAACATACTTGCAGCCTGCTTCTGATATATAGAGAAGAATTTTACATTTCAGGACTGGGATATAGCTTTGCAAATCACCAGAAGACACCATGACTGTTTAAATGCTATGAATTATCCTCTGGATTATACTCTGGAAGCATTTACCCCTTTCTATTAAGCTAAATTAGACACCTAAAGCAGAAATATTAGAAGTACTTCCATAAATAGCTTACAACAACAGCAAGGCAAGATAGAAAGGGAAACAGCAGATACCCCTTTCCTAGGAGGAGGAAATCTGTTGTGGATTGGTTTTGTTATGATTGGGGGTATCTGTTATGCACTGACCAAGATGGCCTGCAGGCTAAGGAACAGAAGGGCTTCTTCCAGCTCTCATAACTGGATATCCAAAAGGCATCCAATCATGCCTATGAGAAATGTCTTCTTGTATCTCCAGCTGATCAGCATATTAAGCCTTTTTTCTTTCTTGGGGTGATCAAAGTGGATTCACACCTCCCAGCCTTGTTGTCTAGGTTGTTATATTTGTCCTTAACTCTTCGGGTTAAAACATCAAAGTCTGAGAAAATGAGTATGGTTTTATATGCTGATCTCCTAGGCTCCTAAATTTGATTGTTGAATTCTCTTGCTATTACAGCATAAAGGTCTTTGCAGATGAATTTATTTATCTGTCATTTGTACAGAACAGAGGCCTGAGAGCATCTGCAGAGCTCACCAGCTGACCATGTCATTGTGGGAATAGGAAAAAGTTCATGTTATGGACATCAGAAAAAATTTCATTCTGTGAGCTTTTAAAATCTTGCTCACATCACAGCAAAACTGTTACATTCTTTGAAACACTTTTTCAAATCTAACTCATAAATCCAATCTGCATGGGAATTTTGTTTTTGTTTTGTTGTTGTGGTTTTTGGTTTTGTTCTTGGTTGTTTGCTGTTTGTTTGTTTTTCTTTACCTGAGGTATTTTTAAAAGGAAGCAAATTAGCTAATGCTCAAAAGAGATGATGAATAGCAGGACAGCTTAGAGCCAGTTTTTTCCATTCTATTATATGCTGCTAGATTCTTCAGTTTTTAATGTTAGATCAATCTAGCATACCTTCCTGTGTCTGTTGAGTCAGAGTGTAGAAACAAAGCACATACAAGAGTAGTGTTATATACTCAGAATTTTGTTATAAGCAAAAAGAAATCACATCTTACATGTAAATAATGAATTTATGATTAGGATAATCAAAATAGTATCATAGCAATCAAAGAATTATTATTAGTTCAGATCTAATTGTCGTAGAAAAAGAAAGAAAAATAAAATAAAAAATACTACTGTATAGGAAAAGTCTCAGTATGACATAGCTAGAATTGGTATACATACTGTTATGCAGAATGGAAGGTGGGGTGGCCTCAACCTGAACCACACCACTCACTGACATAAAATCTAAAATTCATTTACCAAGTAGATGGACATAGGAAACGTCCAGTGGTTTCTTTTCCAAGATTTCTATTTTACCATACATACTCTGCAGGCACACTCACATCAACCAAGGACCCTGCCTCTCTGATCCAGCCTCAAGCTGCACTATAGTCTTGAGTAAGCAGGACTCTCACTTCAGCTGGTCACAGTGTCCAAGCCTTTGCAGGTGGCCTGGCTTCCACACATAGTGGTTGCACCTTGGGCTCAGCTTTCTGCATACGTGCAGATATGTTCCTTCCAAGGTGCTACTCTCTTAAATGTTTATTGCTTTCCAGGGTACATGGTCAGCATAAGCTGTGAATAGCTTTGCTGATCATGTAGCTGCAGGCCAATCTCTGACTTTCTTTCTGTTTAAGACTAAATTATTGGTCATTACCTTGGTCGCTATCACTTTCTAGAGAGTTTCTAGAGCATTATCTTGCTTTTTTCTTGATATATGACTGGGCATTGCATCTGAATTTATGGTGACTTCTATGTATGCTAATTTGTTATTCTCCAATATTCCTAAACCTCATTTTGTCCAGCTTCATATCTGCATTTCTTTAACTGTATGCTAGTGACCTATTTATACTCTTAGGGCCTCCAGTGCTAGCCACCATCTCAACTTTTATCACCCCATGTGTACTCCTCTGCACCACATATTGTGTCCCTACTACTCAAGGTATCTGCCATTCTACCAGGCTTATTCAACTTTACAGTACATTGCTATAGTAGAGTCATAAATACCTAATTCACCATAACATTACTTGATAGTTCTTGTTAGCACTGGTCATTAGACAAACTACTCTTACAACTACTGCATGCCTTTTAAAACAGTTTCTGGTAGTTGAGGAAAGGTTCATACAAGCCACTCCTGACAAACCTTGCTCTTGAGGCTTTGCATACTCAGCAAGTGGCCCATTACAGGCAAAGGCAATGTCAGTACAATATTACTGGCCTACAGGGCTACCACAGGAGGGATGACCTCCTGCAGAGAGGAAGTCCTACTTCCTTATATACCTCTTATCCCTCTCTCTGCTGGTCTGTGGAAGATGAGAAGGAAAGTAAGGCGATTCCATCTTTCCCTCCCTTTTTCATCTACAGAAAACTATTTATAAATAGCACCTTATGCCCAAATCTTTGCAAACCCCTGAGCTGTTGACCTTTTGCTACTTGCAGCTGCAAAGATGAATAATTTTGTCCTAAATTGCACATAAGATTGCAATGACACAAAACATTAACGTTAGCTGCTGATGAACCTATTTCATTACTTTTAATAACATTGTATCTGTGTTTGTCTGCTCAATGCAGTGATAACTTACTGAAGGAGAATTAATTTCACTTATTATCCACATAAGCAATAATGAGGGAAATCATTTTCCTCTAGAGTTGCCTAGAGAAGTTTAATTAAATTTGGATATGGGACAATTGATTTCAGATTGGTCACTTTCTTTCTGGCTGACAGTGGGACCTTAGGTCTTGAAGACAGGTGCAAAATCATGTAAAACCCTTAGTGAAAATACCCATGGCTGAAGTAAGTCTTCAGGACTTTTGAATAGGGGTGAAAGTGCAGTATTTAGAAATTAACAGCACATAAGAGTTCTTTCATAAGGTTGTTTTTAGTAATCTTATACTCTGTAAGGGCTTTGAATATCTATGAACACAACATGTACCAAGCAAACCATGGGGTAGTAATACTGGTAATAATGTAGACTGTCATTGCTGGGATATTCTGGTGCTATTCACGGTGAGAAAAGCAACACAGAGACAGGCACATGGTAAAGATAACCTTGGACTTTTGAACAAAGATGCTTCGTGTTACATGGATACACTTAGATTAAAATGATTAGTGCTTTTGGATACGTATTGCAAATGAAGTCTCTTTCACCACTTCCGCTATGTTCAGTGGGAACAGATTCAGTTGGTACGGACTAGTTAGTTGGACTAAATATGGCATCATACAATCTTATATCCTGGGATTGCTTCTCATAGAACCAAATCTGTGTGAACACCCAGTAATTCAAATACAAGTGTTGCTAGTATCTTAATGAATTAACCTGTATAACTGACTTCTTTAGTAAATAAATATATTACTTAAAAATTACTTTTGAATCAGTGAGTTCTGAAAATTCAGATGAATCTATTAACTAAATATTGATTTGACAGGAAGCTGTAAGCGGTGGGGGGGGGGGGGGGGGGGGGAGGGTGTGTGGGGCAGAACGTGGGGGGCAGAATGTGTGGGGCAGGGGGGTCTCACCGGGAGGCTGAAGTGGAGGCCATCGTAGCGGTAGAGCTTGTGTGGGGCGCCATGTGTCTCTAAAACAGTAAATGTTTTGAGCAATCAGCATTTCTAGGCAGCAAAACAAATGAGCACTTCCATTCTC
>WTSP01021839.1:0-24839 GCA_025331215.1 Actenoides lindsayi | reverse complement strand
TGAATCACGGGTCCAATAAAGTAGAACATGATGGCAACTCATATTGAGTCCTGATCATTGTTCCCAGGCCTTTTCCCCGACAGCTGAGAGCCCTGGCACTGTTTAGCCTGGAAGAGAGAAGGCCGAGAGGGGATCTTCTCAATGTTTACAAATATCTGAAGGATGGGTGTCAAGTAGAAGGAGACAGTCTCTTTTCAGTGGTGTCCTGTGATAGGACCAGAAGTAATGGCATCAAAGTGAAACACAAGAAGTTTCACCTCAACACGAGGCAAAACTTCTTCACTGTGAGAGTGACAGAGCACTCAAACAGGCTGCCCAGAGAGGTTGTGGAGTCTCCTTCTCTAGAGACTTTCAAGACCTGCCTGGATCCGTTCCTATGTGGCATGCCCTAGGTGCTCCTGCATTGGCAGGGGGGTTAGACTCCAGAGGTCCCTTTCAACCCCTACCAATCTATGATTCTAAGAGTTCTGTGTGCCATTTCTCTCCTGATGCTGAGCATCAGTTCAGCTATCTATTCAGATTAAATTCTAGATACAATTTATCTTGAGCCCCTGAAAAGACATCATCATCCTATAATCACAGAACAACTATGAGAAACCAAAAACCTCTGTGCATATCAGAGCAGCTACAAAACCATGCAGACAGAAGGAGTACTGTTGAACCATCTGATGTCCCTACTAGTCTTGACAGCAATGCCCATCCTGCAAAAGAGGTCTTCAATCAAATAGTAACAATTTTTACAATTTTGCTGCAAATGCTGCAAGTATATAATCAGGAATGCCCACAAGCAACACTTTCTGACCAAAACCACTGTTAAGCTCTCTGATTAAAGGGTCCTGCTGAACAGCACTAAGGAGTGAGATGTCTTCCAATGCACCCTAACTGAAGTGCCCCCAGTAGCCTAACCCAGGCCCTGTCCATGTTCCTTCACCAGAAGAATCCCAGCTGCTGGGGGCACAGACTGCAGTGCTGCCCAATGCCCAAACAGGGCTAGGTAAGCTCTGGGGGGGTCGTGAAAAACAAATGACTACTCCTTGATTCAATTTTATGAACAGACTTGCCCATATGGAGCTCTGAGACAAAAATTCTCAGGAATTTACTTTTGAAGTCAAGCATCGAAAACTTCAACACTTTTCCAAAATCAAGGATAGTCTACATATAACCAGTTTTTCCTCAACAGACATGGAAAAAATGACATTTATATCTCCTCTAAGCTCCTATGATTTTTTCCACTATGCCAGGTTTACATACCCTTCTCTCCTGAAGGGCTTCAGCTTACTAAGAGGAATCAACAAAAACTAGTATAACAGCTGAAAAGTGTTTTGCACTCCTCAACAGCAGGCAGCTGGTTCTTCAGCTATACTAAACATTTTTCCAGCAGACCTATGCAAGTTGGGAAGGACAGTGGCTTATAGCACTCAAATAGTTATGCAAGCTAACTCTAATGTAGACTTCTGTCAACAAACTATTTGGCACAGAGAATCTGTAGATGCCATACAGGCCATACTAGCACAGGATCATCTCCCCTAGGGTAGGGCTTGACACTAATGCTCTTCTGTAATTTCAGAACTACTTTTAAGTGCAAACAAACAGTCTCAACATACTTTCCCATGATAGGAGGAAAAAAGGAAGTAGCTGAACTAGAGCCTAGACCGGAAGACAGTAGCACGCACAAAAGGCAGTGTCACGATTAAACAGGAAAATGTCTCCTCAAATAAAAAAATATAAACTGTCATTTCCAATGCAAAAATGATGTTTACTCTTGAAACTGTGACATACAAAACAAAGTTAGGAATCTGAAGGGGGGGGGGGGGGGGATAAATCATGTAAGAAATCAGTGTATGCAACTTCAGGTATAAACCTAAAACATACACAAAGCACTAAAGCAGCAATGGAAGTCTACTTGTGTTCTCTTAAAAACTTCCACCACCTATCACCTGCTATAGCAACTTGAGGTCTGTAACAATTTTTCTCATGGCTTTATGCAATCCAGAATCTATCAAAATAAATATAGCTAACAAAAAAGTGTCTCAAAAAACCAGATTATCTTATACAGTTTGCTTGTTAAATCACAGGCAACGCTTCCTGACAAGTTGTTTTTTTTGTTTGTTTATCCATTTTATTTACATGTCAAAATAGCTAGTTATTGCTGTTACCTTTTTCCAAGCATGCAAAGGACAGAAATATGGCATAGGAAACACTAGCTGAAGTTACTGAGGGTACTGGCATTGGTTGGGATAGAGTTAATTTTCTTCACAGTAGCTTGTATGGCACTATGTTTTAGATTTGTGAAGAAAACAGCGTTGATAGCACAGGAATGTTTTCCTTATTGCTGAACAATGCTTGCACAGCACCATTTCTGCTTCTCACACTGCCCCACCAGCAAATAAGCTGGTGATTCAAAAGAAGTTGGAAGGGAACAGAGCTGGGACAGCTAACCCCACTGACTAAAGGGATATCCCAGACTATACAACATAATGCTTAGCAATAAAAGCTGAGGGAATGAGAAGGATGGGAGAGGAAATGTTCACAGTGATGGCATTTGCCTTCCCAAGTAATTTTAATGTGTGATGGAGCTCTGCCCTCCTGGAGAGGGCTGAACACCTGCCTACCAATGGGAAGTGGTGAATCAATTCCTTGTTTTGCATTGCTTGCGCACACAGCTTTGGCTTTACCTATTAAACCGTTTTTGTCTCAACCCATAAGTTTTCTCATTTTTACCTTTCTGATTTTCTCCCCCGTCCTGCTTTGGGGGAGTGAACAGGCTGCTGTGCGAGGCTGAGCTTTCTGCTGGGGTTAAAATGAGCTAGAAAATGGCAGAATTAAGGTAACATGCAACTTTGACACATTTACCTCAAATAGAATAAAGACTGATGAATTACACTTCCCTATTACTTTGAGTTAAGGACATCAGTATTTTTCAATTAAGAAGTCTATCCATGACTCCAGTTCCCCAAGATCTCTAAACAGACTGTTTTTTTCCTTTATAAATGCGTTCTGTAAGGGGGACCAGGCAAGCTTACGTCACACTACTTGTGCTGGATTTCATTAAATTTACTTATTGTATTATTTCAATAAATAACACAAGCACTTGAAGAACATTAGGATACAAGGGAAATACAAAACGGAAATGCCACACAGCATTTAATACAATTATAGAGAAATTTCTTACCATGAAAAATGCTTTGTGACTAGCTGCAGTAGCGTTTACACAGCATGAGAGGGGAAGATTAACAATGGAGTTTGCCACAGGCAAAATTAATTCCTGACATTTAAAAAAAATTAAAAAATCAGAACTTAAATCCTCTTTCCCTAGGATTAAATAAAACCCAGTAGATCACAAGCTGAATATACTTTACAGAACAACAACTGTCACCTCAAAAGTAAAGGTTTTAAGTGGGTTAAAATGTTGCTATTGTTTACTGAGGCAAATAAAGCCATTCTTTGGGCTATTATCAAATTTTTCATTTGCAAACTAAGAAGCACAATTGGCATATTGATATACCAGTACTACTTGGGACAGAACTGGCAGTGTTGACAGCAACACGTGAGATTTCCCGTGCCAGAGAAGAGATCTCTGGAAGTTTCAGTGTATCTATATAAACAACTGTAGTCTTGCTAGTGCCTTTAATGATGGTTTTTTTGAGACAAAAATGAAGCAATCACTATTTTTCCCTCCTCTTATCTGTGATGTTTACAAAGAAAGCCTAACCTTCTTGGATGTCTTATTTCCACATGGGGACAAGGGGCACAAATGTCAAAAGATTCAGCTTTCATAGTTAAGAGGGCATACAGAATTAAGGCAAATGGAAAGGTAACAGCTGTGCTAAGCAGGTACAGAATCTTTCCAAACAATTGTATCATTACAAAATCGTTTAGGTGAGTCCTAATGATAAATTACTCAGGTCAAAACCCAATCCTCAGTCACCTTTCCAAACTGGGCAAAGTAGCACATGACATGTTCAGCTTCAATATAGCTAAGGACAAAGAGAGACTACCACTGTAGTTACACGTCCCCAGTGTTTTCTTTGTGCTGCCATTGAAGTTATCTTATTGTCCCATGAACTGACCTAGAGCCCAACTGGCAGAAAGCTAAAACTGGGGGTTTTTTTTGCTAGTTTAGCCCCCAAGCTGGCCTTCAGTAAGATCAGCTGAACACCAGTGCAAGAGGACAGCTAGGAAACCCCTCAGGGATGGATACAAAGGGAGACTATCTTTTCTAACATGAGCTTGAAGTTAACTGTCTTTGTGAATGGCATTTAAAGTAGCTTTGCTAATCTGTCCAGATGCATCTTGGCTACTGGTCTCATCTGCATTTCAGACCTTTAACCGTATTTCTAAATATGCTGTAACTAAAGTCTTATTTTATGTTCTTAGAAAGAATAATTTCACTGCTCGGCAGTTTTTACAGACCTCAAGTCTACAAGGACCAGATGAGAAATAGTATAATGTGATCAGTGGTACCTAACCAGGGACAAGCATCATCTTGTCTGTAATTTCTGCACACACATCCCCATCACCCCTGCCCACACACAGTGCTCAGCAGAAGGTAAAGTAGACAGCACACCTCAGATGTGTGAGCTGCACAGACCTGAGGTTACCCTCAGCATCCCATGATCACCCCCACTTTACCTGCAACACTCTCCCCTTACCCACACCAATATCCTTCATCTTACCAAGCAATTACTGCTTAGATTAGCACAATGAAATGTTTTGAGCACTTCTGAGTATTGGTCAGAGTACTAGTTTAATATACTGATTATCTTCATAAGGTTGTTCATCAAAAGATACCCTGAAAAGTCTAACATGCTTCCACATTTTCAGATCTCACAAATATTTTGTTATCTCAGCTTTTTTATACTTATGTTAGGATTTGGGCTTATACCATATTGTTTTGAACTGAAGACTATTTCCATTAACTAACAGAAATCTAGAATCTCTAAACTGAACAACAGAATGATGAAAAAAAAGCTTTGTTTTGATAATTCTTCTATCCTAGAGATTTCAGTGAGACTATCCAAGCAGTCACATTACTCTGAATAGTAATCTGGAATATTTTACACAAATATACAAAACATGCAAACTAATATTTCTGTATTTTTCAGTTTGAAAGAAAGAAAAGAAAGATTGGTGGAAATCACCTCAACAAAAAAGCAGCAATATCAGGTTTTGTCAGTTGGTGGCAGCACACCAAAGAAAATCAAAACACTTGAGGAAGACCACAAAATTTCTTACCAGCACACATTCCTTTACATCTCTCATACAAGCACCGGAATTCCTGCTTCAAAAATTTAAGTCAGGCACCTAAATTTTTAAGGCTGCTGACTTCACATTCAGGTAGATATTAAAGGCTTAAAACTAAGAGAGCTCTACTTCAAGTCTTTCTGACTGATGTTTACAGGTTCACTGACCACCACCAAAATTGCCAAATCTGTGCTAAAGAGGATTCCCAAGCAGGTAGAAACAAGAGCAAGCAAACAGAAGCAATACCTGAAAGCCTGACATCCCAATGCTGCTGTCCATTCAAACCAAACTAAATGGGGGACTCAGATTCAGCTGCACCATCAATTTGGAGTTTGCCTCCTCCCCATAACTGTCAGAAAACTCATTACAGTAATTTAAACTTCTCCTACCAGCATCTCTTCCACCACCTGAAACTGTAGCCAGCATTACACCTGAAAGGCAGCACCACATGCAGTAAATACCCAACAGTGCTACTATGGTCAGTGACAAAGAACCACAACTGATAGTCTTCACCATTTAAATAATTAATGTTAAGCAAAGGTTAGATTTAATTAAATCAATTATATTTAATAATAATTAAATAATATAACAAACACATCCAAGAAATATTAGAAACTACTACAAGTGAAGCAGTAAGGAGATGTAATGAGAACACATATCTGCTGGTTGTAGCAAACGTTGTAGCAAAGGCTCATGTACCACATGGGTAACAGAGGATGGCAATCTCTTCTCTCAAACTGATCCTGTACACAGCTATGTACAAAGACATACAAACTATCATGTTCTATTCCTCTAACC
The DNA here is from genome assembly GCA_025331215.1 of Actenoides lindsayi. Classification (NCBI taxonomy): domain Eukaryota; kingdom Metazoa; phylum Chordata; class Aves; order Coraciiformes; family Alcedinidae; genus Actenoides; species Actenoides lindsayi. Next base: position 18,797 of record WTSP01021839.1, on the reverse strand, counting down.
ACATGATAAACTGCTTTATTTTGCACTATTTGTACTCTACATGCCAAACTTACCTATGGCTAATAAAAAAAAATTAATGTACACTATCATATCATTAAGACACAAGTTGCAATGACAGTTCCTTTAGATTTATTTTCTATATATTAAATCTTGATTAGTGTAATTTCAAGGTTTTATACACAGTCATTTCTTAATAACGATCCCATAATTAAGTCTTTACAGTACTTTTGGTTTTTTGTACCATACATAAGCTGATATTATTAAATAATAACAATGATGTCTGGCACAGAATTTAAGAGAACAAACTACCTTTATTCAAGCTTAAGAGAGATCAAGTCACCACTTTAAGCCAAGCATTAGGAAATGCACTCCATGTGAATCACAGAAGAGAGACTGTAACATTTGAAAAGATAAAATAGATTCAAGTAGAAAAGAAAAGCTTTCCATTCCTTTCCCCTATGTGGTCAAACAGTTTACTGTTGTCTAGCATACACGCAGTTCGGAACGGCCCTTCAATTTAATCAGCTTTATTAAAACTCCACTGTGACCGGGACGCACCTACACACCCGAGACGACTCCGCCTCATCGGGCAGGCCGCCGGCAGGCTAAAATGGAGACCCGCGGAGGATGAAGGCGGGCGGAAGCGAGCGCGGCCTGCAGGGGGAGCCCCAGCCCCGAAGACGGGCGCTGCGCTCCGCTCCCCGCGGCCAGCGGCAGGCAGCTCCCGGCCCCGACACCCACACGGCTGGGTGGGAGGGATGTCCCCCCCGAAGCGTGGGGGATACACAGCACGGATGGGGAACAGCTGCAAGAAAACAAAGGAAGCTGTCGTTGAAAAACAGAGCTAGGATACAATTTTTATATGTACACGCTTGGGGCCGTGGGACAACGAACAACTTCCAAGTTTTGCCCGCTTAAATTAGTAATACTAAATAAAAGTTAGCAAAAAGGTGCTCCTCATCCTTTTTCTCAGCAAACTTACTGCCTTCAACGGGAAAAAAGGATACTGTACAGCAACACTGAACTTGATTTTGAATCTGACTGAAGAGAAAAAGAGACAAGTTGAACAAATAAAGCACCTGACTGTAACACCAGCCTGCACTTTATCTCATGCTCTCACTTCCCCACTGCTGCTGTTCAGTGCCAAGTGTGACTTCAACACACTGCATGCTCCTCAGCGTTACCTGTAAAAGCAGATCCTCAGCTGAGGCATGGATAAATGAGGGGACAATGATTCTATCAAAAAAAAAAACCAACCCAAATCCAAACAAAACACAAACAAACCAACCAACCAACCAATAAAATAACACACACACACCCTCCTCAAACATAAATCCCTAAGTCTCCTTTTCTATCCCTGCTGCTGAAGAGGAAAGAGAGAAAACACTTTTCAGCATATTCAAGACCTACCAGATAAGCTCTAGTCAACACTGAAGCTGTATTAGGCTTAGCCTGTTTGAGAAGGGAAAATGTTTGCTGATCTGTTTCAGGGATACTAAATAAGTAGCAGAGTAGGGTTACAGTACCTTGGTGGAGCAATTTTCTTAGGTAATCTTCATTTTTCCTATTTGAAAGTGGCTGTAGCAAGATCAGTAGAAGACTGCATACTCAATTTTAAAAGGAAGGTGAACTAAAACCTGATTGAATTACTGAAAAATCATTCTAGCTGGGGGGGGGGGGGAAGAGAATCGCTATCTTTTTCACAGGAATCAAAAGCTGGAGGCACATACTTGGTGTTAAGCACCTTGCCTGCTTAGGACAAGTGTAAATGAGTCATACCATCTGTACTCACATTCAAAGGATAGTCTGGCGAGATAGCAGGGAGAACACAAAGCTGTATGTCACTCTGCTCTTAATGTTATTGAAGTTGTTAGCTGGGGAGTAGAAGACGACTTAGTTAATATAACAACTACCTACAGTAACAGACACGGAACATCTTATTCTCTGAATTTATAATTGTTTGTACAATTCTACCCAGTAATCTATAGTACTAAAGAGATACCTACAGACTCCTATAAAGACACTGCAGAGGCTGATTAATGCTGTATTTCACATTAATATATTTATCTCACAGAATAATGCAAGAGACAATCGAAGTAGAAAGTGAAGAGATTGGAGCAAGAAGTCACTCTGAACTATCAATAATTCAGACAAAAGCTATTTAAGATAACCATTTGTTGCAAAGACAAGACAAAATGCATTGACAAAGGGAAAAAACAAAACTAACCAACAGAATCAACACTGCCAAGCAGCCTTCCAAACCAAGCGAGCAGAGTAAAAGCAATAACCACATGGGAAGAAACAACAAGGGCTTTGCAAAGATGTAGTGTGATGCTAATCCCAGCAAAGGGGGTGGAAGTCTCATGTGAGAAGATGACTTGTGGCAGCATCTGAGCAAAAGCAGGCAAAGCCACTGCCAGCATCTGGAGCAACGTACCACAGAAAGTTACTATTCCTAACACAGCTGTGTAGGCGGGGGAGCTGAATTCATGACAATCATAACCAAGGTGTAAAGGCTTATTTAACAAATTACTAATACTGTAAAAATGTGCAAAGTTTGTGTTTCTTAATTTTTGTTTAAAAATCCTGGAAAATTGAAGTACATGGAATGCTGAACTTACCAGCATTCTTTTTGTTGTAATAAAAGCAATGCATTTTCCAATACAAACCAAAGCATTACTTTGTATGTCAATTAAAAGCAACATATTTGGTGCCTAATGCTGTATCTTTTACATCAGATGAGAGTTTATAGTACTAAATGATGCTAAAGACTGTTTCAACGTAGCACAAACACAGTTTATTTCTGTTGGTTGCATTTAAACTAGAGTCCTTGCAGGAAGGACACCAAGTTCTCTCAAAGATATTCCTGGATATCTCGGGGGCTGGAAGGGCGAGAACAGTCATCCATCTGCTGTTCCAAAATCCTTGTGACAATTTGTTTATATTTTCATCAAGTTTTGAGAAGCATTAAATGTATACTTAATTGAAAATGGTATCTCACTTTCTCCTTCTAATTTTCATCCCTTCATATAACTCTGGGATGAGAAAATTGTTCACTAACTTAAAAAATATTCTAATCCACTTATGTTTGTTTACTTCATCCTCTAGCTTTTTTACTTGTTAAAATTGGGCATGTTATTTCAGAGCATTCTGTAGGTTATATTAGCACCATTTACAATTCCCAGCAGTGTTAGCAGCAGCAGCAGCTATTCACAAGGATGTCTGCCTCCAGTAATCACAGTTCACAAGTACATACATTAACATAAAACTAGTATCATTAATATATATGTCCAGCTGTGAGCTGAGTTGAATAGGAGGAAGGATAAGACGTGAGGGGGTAGGAGGATGCTATGCCCTACCATTTCCTCAGTGACTACCTATTTACCAAGGACTACCGCTCAGAGGAGCTTCACAAGCAAATGAAGCAGCAACTCAAGCTCTTTCATTATGAATCAGCAGAACTGTCGGAGATCGTGGCAAAAGTATTATACCATTTTAAATAAAAGTAGATTCAAAAACAGATTTAAGAGCACTCCTGCTGTTGAATCCTACTTAATGATTTTGCTAATCAGAAAAATAAAAAAGCTCTGAGCTTGAACAGTTCCCTACCATAAAACAAGAGGTGAAATAAATTCACAAGCCTGGAGAATTGTGAATCTATGAAGCATTCCAAATGTCATCAGTGAAAACACATGTTGATGCTCTGATGTTCACACCACTATTAAAAATGAAAAACTATCAAGTCAAAAGAGGATTAAGATCCATTGGAGATTCCAGAAACCTTTACCCACATGTTATTTCAGCATGTGCACATTTATTTCTTCAAAGATTATCTGCATATACAAAAAAAAAAAAAATCAAATTTAAAATTTCTTTTAATATACCTGTGATTGACACAGCTTTCAAAAAAAAAAAAAAAAGCAAACAAACAAACCCACAAAATGAAACAAACAAACAAAACCAAACCAACCAAACAAAATCCAAACCCAAACCAAACAAACTACTGCAGCTCAAATACCATTTTTATGGTCCTCAATTTCACTTTCACAAGTCTTTTTGTTAAGTACTTTAGAAAGAATTTCAAACAAAAATTCTGGGAAGAAAGCAGAGCAAGCAGAAGATTAATTCTGATCTGATATTAAAGAGGACAGATAAAAAGGCAGACAATAGCATTGCTCCTTCAGTTGAAGGAACAAATCTTTAAACACTATTTCACACATCTTTTGGTAAGGTAATTATCCAGATAAAAACAAGGTAGCATGCCATGAGTCACAGCAGTTCATATATAAATCAACCCATCAAGAAAGTTCACAACCAGGACAGATTTTTATTAGAACCTATAGATACTTTGCAAGAACGCTGTACTTTTATAACACCAGACGTGAATAATGCTTTCCAGTCTGAACAGATGCTTGTCACATGCAAAGACGACATTACAATTCAAGAAGTGATGTTCATATACATTAAAATCAAAGAAGAAAACATGTTCAGAGCTACCCGAGTCAACTTTTGTCCATAGTAGATTACCCCTCAAAGGTTACAGTCTGGCTTCACAGAAACTTCAGTGTTTGAAACACAAGAGGACAGAGGAGTTAAAATCCCTCAGATGATTACTATGGAACTGTGACTTTCTGGTACATAGTTATCAGATGGTTTAGAACTTCCACAGGAAAACAACAGTTTTAAAAAGTGGGTAGAGGGAGGAAAGCATCACATACTTCAGGCATCTGCCAAGAAGCAAAGATTAGGCTTGATCACTAGCATTTGCAGTACAGCAGGATGGCAGTTGCTGAGGGAATCTTGTACCAGCACATCACCTTTAAGAATTTGGAGTTTTTTTAATTAATGGGTTTTAATTTAATTTTCATGTGTTGGAATTTCAACATTTCCATACAACCTAATAAGAGGTTGGGGAAAACAAGAAGGCTTAGAAGCATTTTAGAAAATACTGTGAACCTACACGTCCGTCAGAAAAAAAAAATGATAAAACATAAATCTTACTGCAAACAAATAAATACACATTTTCAAAATGAAATTAAGTGATAAGCATAAAAAGAATGGAAAAGCTCAGCTCATGCTCTAACAGGAACAAATCATCATAGGTAAAAACCTCCTTGGAGTTTCCTCCCCCATTCCAAAAGGAAAGCAATACGTTTTAAAATAGTATTTTTAGAGCAATTTTTGAGAGCAAAATCAGAAGTGTATCCAAATAACCCCACAGGATATTCAATGAGGAAGTGCTGTAACACGTATAGAATAAGAGCATACGAGGTCTCTACAACCAGGGCTAGCAACACAAGCAGCAGTTGCTTCTTAATCTTATTGATTATGTCTTCAAAGGGCCACTTAAAAAGAGCAGAAAAACATAGCAAAATATATGGAATAAGCAGCTCTTTGAATAGATTGATGACTATCACTTCCACAGAACCACAAGAGGAAGATTGGCATTGTTACCTGCCATGCACAAGCGCCACAGTTGATTCCACTACATCAATACAGCCTGCAAAGAGAAAAAATTCATGTGCCTCTGCCTGCCAGAAGCCAGTCATCTTCCCTATCTGGTCAGAGGACTGCTGTGCATAAGAGCACAATTTAAGTTCAGCAGTATGTGGTCATTACAGGAAAAAAAAAAAAAAAAAGGATTTTTCTAAGGCAAATTAAGGAGTAAAAAAATATTTTTTTAAAATGTTACTACATTTCACAGACAATGGAATACTGAAAGAGGTGTGAAAAAGACTGGCCAACTGTTACAGCTAAGCCCACATGCAGAGTGGATGCAGACATTCCCAAGAAAATTAATCACAACTAAGTAATGCCATCAGTCTAAAGCAGATCACTTAAATAAAACCAAGAACTTGCTCTAGTTAAAGTGGCATCACACTGACTAGACAGAATTCACTTCCAAAGTACATTCTGCTACCTCCAAATACCTAGGTGCCGTGCTCTTAAAAATAAATAAAACTAATCAGATTTTTCCTTGACAGACAGGAAGGAAAATTGTACCACAAGAAAATGTAACATTTTTCGCTTCTTCAGGTGTGGAGCATAGGGAGTGAATGGGAAAGGATTGGGAAAAGATGACCTGAACACACAACTGAAAAGTTGTGCACTAAACAGGGTGTGATCCTACCCAACCAAAATCAGACAAAAAAGAACCAGCCTATGAAATGAGTATTCCAGTGAACATGCCACATCCCTCCACAACAGCTCTACAGTCATTTCTTTGCCTTCTGTCCTAGATGCCTTAAATCCTTCCACAGGCAGAAGACAAGCAGCTATCACTAAATACTTGTGAAGAATGTGTGCCCCATCAGGCATAGCCCTCTTCAGAAAAGATAAGCTGACTGCTGTATTAACACTTTTTCAACTAATTGCTACCTGTGTTTAGGTGAGGGGCAGACCCAGTCAAACCAAAATTAATTATCTTGCTTTGTATTTTTGCCTTTTGGATATAAACAGCACACAATAACCTTTACAATGTGCTAACTAATTAATTTTTATTACTTTTGCTACACTATTTAATTTATGATTTTATCAGCACATTTAATAAAATCAGGAAATAATAAAAAAAAAATTTAGTTGTTTTCATTACACATGCCACCGATTAAAAAGCTTCCAAAAATGTGTAAAGTTAAGCAGTTGTTGTATGAAGGAAATACCATGGACAGTTAATGAGCTGAATCAATCACTTTGGGTTGGTCACAAAGTCTGTCAAAATTTTCAGATCAGTACAATTCTGTTGGACTTCATTAAGAGAAGCTTTTCTTTTCCCCAGCTTCTTCTGAACAAAACAAGTAAGAGAAGTAATAGTAAAGAAAATACCATTTGTTCCAGAAGAGGCTACTGTTGTCTAAGGAGACTTTCAAACAGTGAACTTTCACAAACTCATTCCAAGTGCTTAGCTCATGACTTCCGTCCGTGAAGCAATTTGAATTCAATCCTTTGACAACAAATATATACTACTAACAAATATATACTACTTAAGCATTCTTTTTTTTTTTAATTCTTTGAATGCAAGTAGATGCTGCAGTTAGATCTTAACAAGTTAGATTCATATATTTCTCTAATGTAACATTAATTTAAAAATTTCTGTCCTGTCCTCTACATCCTCAAGTTGAACATTCCCTCAAAGTTCCCACAGTCCACGCCAATAAACCACACTGAAAATAGATTAACCTTTTGTCTAGTCTTATCACTGAGAACCTTAGTACAACACAATACAAAAAAGAACAACAGAAAGTACTCCATATCTCCTAAAGACAGGGAACATTAAGTACAGAATAGCAAAAAAAATTACCATAAATGCCATTTAATTCTCAACATTGAACTGTTTCAGAATAGCAAATAAGATTCTGTTGTCCTCTCATATTGCCTCCTTTTACAAAGCAGATCTAGAAACAGATACTTGGGTAAGCTTTCTTAAATATCAAACTACTTTTCATATTAACACTTTGCAAAATACTTCTTTATTAAGCATTTGTCAGTCTGTTCCTCCCTCCCTCCCCCCCCATATCCCAGTGTTCATTTGTTTATGTTTTACGCTCTTATGTCACATATGTGGGTTTTAACACCTACCAGGAGCAGCACTAATACTATCCTCCAGTCACCTGCTCTACAGTCCACAGCAGAGAGAGCCACCTACTCATGAAGCAGCTCCTGAATGACTGCCTAAGATTTTTAAGCAAATATATTAAAAAAATAAAATAAAAAAAGGTGCTGGTAAGTTTCAAGCAGCAGTGGGAAGCAGAGGGGGTACCCTGACCTTCACTGAGTCTTCCCTACTTCTCAAAAAAAAAAAAAAAAATTATGAGAGCTAAGGACTGACTTAAATATTCCATATTCTTTGCTTTTTAGCTAAAAATACTTGTAACAATATCTCATAACAAACAATACGTAGGTGATACGTACACAAGTATGTGTGGAGACCGTTAATTTTCCAAAGTAACTATTCCCAGTGCATTCTCACAGTCAAAAGACAACCAATTTTTTCTTTTTCTTTTTTTTTTTTAAAACCTAGCTTTGTAGTTTTACCATGATTTATCCCAGAAAATTAAACCATAGTCAAATGCATGAATAGCCGCATCCATAACCCACTGAATTAAACAGCTCTGCAGCAGGATCAAACTGGGAAACAGAATGAAGTGAGGAACAGTCCATCTTGATAAGGTTTTCATTAATGGAGACTCAAAATGCTATCTCTTCTAGCTGCTGATAAAAATATTTGCACAACCAATGTGCTTATGTTGTAGTATCCATGAAACCATGCTAGGTGATATGTAGAATATAAAACAGTAAATATAGCTACTATTTTATATTTCAATTTTCTATAGAACTAGGATTAATATCTTTCTTACATTACAGAAGACTTCAATTTATTCTTAGACTGACATGCTTCATTAATTACTATTTGCAGAGAAGTGACCAATTACTATTTTAATTTATTTCAAAGTAGTCTTTTTTTTTCTTTTTCTACAAACATGTTTTCTTACTAGGTATTTCCGTACCCCAAGCATATACCTCTGTGCAGGGAGATAGAGGGATCACTAGTCACAACAGGCATGACTCCAAGCTGTCACTGGATGGTATCCAAAAATTAGAGCTGCACACACAGAAGCATACAAGGGAGTTAAGAAGTTGAAGGGCTTTCGTGTTTCTATGAGAGAGAAGGCTACAGCAAATTCAGACTACTTGTGACATGGAGTTTTTGGGTAACTGGACCACCTGAACATGATCTTTCACTGTAACCTCTTGAGAAGACATAGAAGGCAAAAGAGAGTCTTTCGGATGCAATTTCCAGAGCTCATAGAGTAGCAGAGCACATGATCCGCCCAAGAGAGGAGAAAAACAACTTTAAAATCTTGCAAGAAAACTGGAACACCATTGGCATATGGGAGATGGGAAAAAGCTGGGGGTACTGAAAGGCAACACGTGGTAAACAAGTGTGTTACAACAAATTTACTTGTTTCAATGTTTTCATAGCCCATGTAAGTCAACACAAGATGTTATGAACAGAAGCAGACATCCTTAAGACCCTAGGTTCTCTCACAATTAAAGAGGAATTCACAGCCACACTCAAACCCCAAACCAGTCAGGAATCAGACAAGAAAATAAAGCACACTGCTGAGTTTCAAAATACATTCTAAGAAGTTTCAGACCAACAGCATTGAAATTACTTCCCCTGAGAGAAAGGTCCAAGGCAGTTGGACAGAACACTCAAGTTCCTCCACACCTCTTCTGTGATTAAGGACATCTGTCACAAAGGAAGACATCAGACTAAGTTTATCCGAGCCAAACCACTCCTTTCTAGTTTCTACTTAAAACAACTTTCAAGGAACAATTTTGCAGTCACACACTAGCCTAAATAATCTGTCTCTCCCCACCCCTTTCACCACTCTGCAGAACAAAAGAAGAAGTGATTACTTAAACTCTGCTGCAACCAAATATTAAACCCTGGCTTTAGGCAGGAGATTAGAAGCCAGAGAGTTTCAAACATTATTGTTAGGAACTCTGCAAATGAAAAAGCAACCCAAGGAGAAGCATGTCTTTAAACTTCATCCTAAAGTTACGAAATGCCTACCCTTTCATGAAAATTTACCTACCCCACATAACTTTAAAGATCGGAGTTCATTCAGACAATATAAGTCCTAACTTACAACAGAAATATATTCATATATTCAGTAGTTTATGTATCTGTATTTCAGTCTCCTACCTGTCTGCTGAAAATGTTGGCATTCACTGTGGTAGATAATTTTCAAGTTACATAATTAGTACAGTTTGGCTGTTGATTAACCTCTTAAAAGAGCAGAGTAACAAGCAAAACTTACTGTAATGTTTCTGCCTGTAGTGGACCTTGCTTGTTACAGGTTATTTTCATTGTTTCTTATCTAGTAAAAAAAACCAAGACAGTGCAAATATACACCAAAGCAGCTGCCACCTCCCTTCTGCAGCCACACCACACACTATGCAAAGAACCTGGCATTTTGAAGAGGCATCCTGTGCTGATGCATTGCTTCACAGCCAGGCTACCTGCTACTGCAATCCACATGAAATCTTGAGGTCAAATTACATAACTCCAATAATTCCTCCTCTTCAATTATCCATCCTGCTTTTACAAGTTTCTTTTCCCAAAAACAAGTGGTGTCAGGCAACGTAAGGGAAGCACTATTGGGCACTGTAGTCATGATATATAAAAAAAAATAAAATGAGCTTTTGTGAACAAGCCTAAAACACATGTATTTCAGTAGAGGCAATAAAGGCTCCCACAGCACAGAAGGCAGATTTTTCTGAGATCTCTTCTGCAGGCACATTGATTCTGTCTTCGGGTTCAGTTAACTGCGGCCAACTGCTGCCACAAGACTGAGCTGCAGGCTCAGAAGATTATTTCTGCTTGTAGTCATTCAGGAGGCAAAGAGACAATTTTCTAAAGAACGTACTCCAGTACGACACTTCCAGAATGACTTTGCAGCACCTCCAACCAGCACAGAGGACAACACTGCTAATAGCAGTATGGCAAGCTTCCAAGGAAGGGGAGATGAACTTCTCCTCTAACAGTCTGCATAGAGACTGTTGGCATTGCTATTCCTCCTGTCATTCGAACAGATACTATTTCTTTGGCTTATGTAAGTTCCAGTGAAGAACTTTATAGAAGGAAACGTTATCTCACTGCTCCCCTATGTCAGGGGTAGGATGTTGAGATGGGAAACCAGTGCAATAGCTTAAGTGCTTCCAGTATTTTCTACAGCCATTGGGATGGCAAGAGACAGTCTTCCAGATGAAGATGAGGTTGAAATGCAAAGATTTAATCAACAGCTTTTTAACAGAGATGCTAACTTTTCTGCAAAATTCTACTACTTGTGGGCACAGTCATGGTACTTCTACTTCAAAGCTAGTAGCTATTATTTAATTATCTATGCAGTAAGTTTAATATTTTAATGATTACTAAAGCAGTTTTAACACAACCTTCAGGTGAGGAAACCTCACATCTAATCTGTTCAAATGCAAAGTATGAAAGTTATCACTTTAAGCATTTATGGGTTGTTAAATGTCTTAAAAAGCAGCCAATATACAGTGTGCAGTCAAATCTTTCAAAAATAAAAGTAGCTGCATGCAGCTATATTTGCCCTTCAAGACAAGAAATTTGATATACTTTACTCCAAACCATTCCTTGCATCTCTGGGTATAGAAAAACAGTAGAAGGCACACTCTTTCCTATATTATTCACAGTACTAGTCCAAGATCATAGATGCTGGGAAGAGTCTCCTTCCTGTGCTGTAGAAACGTGCAGCAGATAGAAAAAGGAAGCAGTATCTTGAAATCATTGCAAACAGAGCTCCACAAAGTATCCACTCAGTTGGATACTTGTTGCTTGGATACCTGTTGGCTTTTGGATGATCCTTCTATGACTCTCTGAAGTTCATCAGAAGAGCTTTGCCGTTCACTGATACTGACAATCTGTGATATCCTAACCACTTTTGTTCTTCTTATTCTCACTCCAACACTTTAGAAAACCCTTCACCTTTCTTTTGCTCTCATTATGAAGACCTTCAAAGAACTCCTCTCTTGAGCTCTATTTCTTCTTGGAGTAAATTAACTTGAATATTTACATTCCCGATTGCAGTAATTACAATTTGTTAAACTTCATGGTAAAAAGAATAATAGACAAATGTCTGTGGTCAAATCATAAAATCTTACTTATTCTTTACTATGTTCTCCTAATGAGTCAGTTTACAATTAAGAGACATTCTTTTATACTCTGAGTGAGGAAAGCTTTGCCCCTCCTCCCCTCAATGTCTGTAAATGTAGTTCTGAAGTTTAACAACATAAGCTTAAGCAAAGTGGTTTGTTTTTCTCTTGTTTTACCCAAAACTGCTGGTGTTAGAATAGGCAGACCTTTGCTTTACACTTCTCAAATTCAAATGTAGTTTCAGTAATTCAGTGAGAAAAATATTGAAGTGTTCAGGCTGCCTTAAATAGTCATGTAAACAACAATCTATTTACATGGCATTGTTTGCTCAATTCATATACACATATTACTGTAGAAATACCCGATGAAGAAGTAAGATTATATTCAATTCACAGTAAAGAGCATCTTACTATAGGAGAGAAGCCATTAGGTGCTTTAGTTAACAAGTAGTTCCTCAATCCACAAGGATGCTGCAGAACATCTCTTCCATTTACATATCACTGCTGGTGCTTCCTCTTTAACTCTCTGCACCCATCCAGCTGGCTACAAGTCTCATCTTCCTTTCTCTTCCTAACTACTCAGTCCCACCACTCCTGCATTAGCTCTAGTTTTTGTGCTGAAATAGGTCAGTGCTGTATAATTCATCAACACCTGAGCAATCACAATTGAATTAACATGATTAACCTGGTATATTCCCACCCCTTGGCAAGAGTGCTAGTGTCATTACTAGGGACAGGAAGAATAACATCCCAATATTTCAGAGCTTAAATATTAAGATACTGTGCTTATTTGCACAAAGGATAACACCAAGATACCTTATTTCAGATTCATCTTCAACTGCCACAGTAGAATTTGTCCTTTACCCCCCTCCCCCAAAAAAAGGAAAACAAAACCCCAAAGAATCAGCACTGCAAGCATGCTCCCAGCACTTGGTGACAAACAGTTTTGTTTATTTTTTTATTGATGTGAAATGTTTTGTGATTTGTATTATGATACAGGTTATTTAAACACAAATATTATAAATAACTTTGAAACATTCACTGTAACTAAGGCAACGAGTCTCCCACTCAACTTCCAGAAATAGGAATAGAGGTAAGAACAAAATAAAAAGTTGGCAGGAGCAAGAAAACAAATGATCAGATATTAGTTTGACCTCAGGAAAACCCAGCTGACCAAAGGAAAATAAAGGGTACAGCAAGTGAGAAACAAACTAGCTGAAAGAAGATGAAGTGGGAGATATGAAGTGTATAATATCAAAGATATTATTTCAGTCATCTTATCCCACCCAACACATTTCAGTGAATGGAAAGAACAGAATGTAAGAATCCACATTAGATAGCAGATTGCTAGTTTAAAGTCTCAACAGCTACTCCTTTCCTACAGGAATTACCGACTTTTTTGTGGGTGCCAAGGAAGCAACTTCTTCACAGACAGAGCACGTTTGCCGCATTTTTTTCCCCTCCAATATTTGGCTTCCAAGTAATGGTCACAAACTTTCGATGCTATCTACATGAATAGACCTTTATACCCTTCACAGAAGGCCACTGAGTTAACAGGATCTGCCATAAGGATCTAACTGCAGAATCAAGGCTTGCTTTGTTTCTCCCACAACTTTTTTTTCCCTTTTTTTTTTTAAAAAAAAAAAAAAAAAAAAAAAAAAAGTTTATTTTCTTGACTGAGAAGAACTGCTTGTTCACAAGTCAGGAGTTTGAGTTATCACCAGGGAATCTGATCCCCTAAAATGAACACACAGTAGAACCAGGTTCTCTCAATACATTCTAATGGCAGGTCTGGTAATTACTTTGTATACCAAGATAAATGGAGGTCAAGTTACCCAAAGCTTTACATCAATTAAAGAAATTTATCTTTCCAGTACATGTGAGTGCTTAGTTTGGGAACATGAGAAATAACAGTAGGACTTGAGGTGTCTTGATAAGTATTACAACTTCCTAATTTAGTTATTTTGCATATAGTTAAAACAGATAGGTGCAAATTTTAGGAAGAACGTGTGATGAAGAATCGAGCACAAAGGGTGGTTCTCAACTTTGACAAGATTCCTCACAAGTAATGCTTTTTTTAAATAACGGTAACTTTAAAGTAACTTCTACAAACAAATAACCACATATCTCATTAGTCTATATCTGCACAGAATTTGTAGAGCAATACCATGTAATTCCATTCACACCATATCCCTCCCTCATCAAGCAGCAGCAGCTCCTTTTCATCACCACAGGAGACCATTCCTCCTCTTAGTGTAACAAGGAACTAGTTGGGACATTTATTCTTGGCATGAATTCTAAAAGAATGAAGTCTAACACTGGCAGTAATGAAAATAGCAACCATAGAGGCATTCAGAGCGTTCACTATGACACTGCAAACATTTGTTTAACTGCCAATTGAACAAGATCCATCTTAGCTAAGAGAAAGATATAAATGGGCAATATCGAAGTCAGTGCTCTCACTGTTCAAGGACTTTCAAGATAAGTGGTCACTCTAATATCCTCATGCAGTTGTTCATACTCCCTTTTACACTCACATCTGACTTCCGGGAATAAATGCACTGCCTCAAGCACAGTCTAGCAGTCATATAAAAAAACCACATACAAATTCCTTTCAAATGCCCATTATTATGAACCCTAAGATGTCTTCCTATTATGTATTTAAGATTCAGACAAAATAAGAAATCCATAATTAGAACTATGACGTGCTGAAAGGAAAAAAAAAAAACCCTAAAGCATTACCAGCTATAATGATGCTGCATCCAATGAGCTATTTGCCACGAATAGCAATATAGCTGTAAAATTAATTCAATAAAAAAAAAAGTCAGCTAGTTTTGATCAGAGCTTGATGCATTTCAACGAAACTATACTGAAATACAGGCTTATGCTAACCTAAAAGATAACCTCCAGACACATACATGTGTAAAGCTTGTAACAGAAAAGCAACAAATCCCTTGGTTATTAGGGCATCCAAATATCACCTACCCACTAAGAAAATCTAGGCTGTCAATTACTCCTTAGGTGTCAAGAGAGACTAACTTGCAACCCTTTACCTGTTCCAGAAATCATGACTGATTAGTGAAAAAACCCAAAACAAAACATAAGATATTTAGCCTTTCATGGTCAGCTATGCAGAGCTGGGATGCTTTTTATATAGGAGGCCAAAGCATACCATTATGGAGACCAAGTTACTCCGTTTTCTTCCCCCACACCACACCTCCGCTCTCCAAAAAAAGTCTGATAAAACATCAGTGAACCTTGAATTAAATTTTGCTTTCAATGCAGTTTCTTACAGAAGAGTTGTTTCATTGTTTCAAGAAGAAACAAAACTTTTATAGCTTCCCTCCCACTTAAGAGTTTTTTAAAGCCGCTTCTCATCTAGAAGAACCTGGTATAGAAGCACTAATCTATGGAGACAGTAAGAAGGCAAACAAACTGAAGAGTAAATAGTTTAATCATAAGGTACACTTAATATATTTTTCATCATTACCCTGAATGGCTTAACCTTCAGTAAGAGAATTTGCAGATTTGCTTCCTCTGTTTCTAAACAAGTCTGTCCAACGTTGCACAACAAACCAAGAGCAACAAGAGCAATCTACAGTTTCTAACTTGACACTTGAATGATTGCTCTTTCTATCCCAGAGTTAAAGCTTGCTATTGAGTGTTGCAGGTATCAGCTTTGCTCAGTATAGCTCAATTTATCTTCAAATGTAATTTTTGCAAATATGGCTTACGACTTTTTTTTAAATCCTAATATACTTGGAAAGCAAACGTAACTCACTTATGAAAGTGCAACATACACCCTGAATTATTTCAAAACTTTGAAAGATGTTCCCACCTTGCAGGACTGCAAAGCAATAAAGCTCAAGCAGCGTTAACACAAACTTGTAGAGAATGTACCTGTTGGCTGCTTGTTGAACCCCAGGAAAGGCCTACTCTTGTCAGTGCATAGAAAACCTTTATTCTGAAAGCTAAATGTATCAAGTCAGCCTCCAAAGACAACCAAATATTTGAGCTTCACAAACACATAAAGCATCTGTAGGATCAAAGTTTTGTTTATCAGCGTGCTAAGTAAATTAAATCAACTCTAAGAGGAACTGGGATTTCACCCTCTGAGATCAACCAAGAGCCTCAGAGCAGGATTTCTCACCTCATTGTAAGTTCTCAAGCACTGCTTTTATGCCAGCTTGTAGCAACCTGCAAAACTAAACTAAATCAAGTGTAAGAAAGTATCAAGCTGTTTGCATGCCCTGAGTCTACCCATCCTTCTCACACTTCTGATATTTAAGTAAGTAACACAGAGTCCCTCTACATTATCAAAGAACAAAATCAACAGGTTTGTGTTGGTTTTGGAAAAAAAAAAAAAAAAAATCTTAATTATTGAAGTAATACTTTAATACATTTTTTCTTCCAGAAAGTTACTTATCTTTCTGACTGCTGTAGAGGGCAACTTGCAAATCACTTCCCTCCTTCATCCTAGCTGAACAGTACAAACAACAGAGCAGCCGTTGTGCTACCCCATGAAACAGAGCCACACTGAAGAAAGACAGACTATAGAGATTACAAATGGAAATGACAACTTACTTTATTCTTAATGAACGCATCACTGTGAAACAAAGTATACAGTTCAAGCAAACAGGAAGCACATTTCATGAAATACTGAAACACCTCTGCTTTCACATGGTACCACAAGTTGTTTTTTTATAATGAGCAGGTGGTGGTATAATCTTAGCGCGGCATCTAGTCCTGAAGTCAAGACATCTTGCAGCATACTGAACAAGTGCACTGACCTGGAGGAATCCACTGTAATTAGCAAAACAGAGATATTTCATATCAATATGATTCCTCATTATTTTTAGCTTTCTTAAAGAAAGTAATTCTATCAGAATTTAGTTTGCAGTAAGTGATTTATCAAGTGACTGATGCTTATCCAGAAGAAATACAACTGCTGCTAAAAAAAAAACCCACAAAACCCCACTATCTTTGCAAAAGCCTCTTCAAAACCAGCACCCTCCTCTCTCCCTCCTTCCTCTGTCTTATTTCCCTGCCCCTACCATCCCCCATTTAAGTGAAAGAATACTCCAATTTCCAGTATATCGGTGCACCTTTACAGAGCCATGAAGCCTCTAAAAATAGCCATCTCATACTTCTGGATTAAAACTTCCATTCCAATAGAAGCTGAAAGGCTCACATACATTACTTTATCAGACCAGTGGTCCCTCATAGTCCAGTATTTCACCTCAGCATCAGTCAACAGCAGGATCCTTCCCAGAAGGGAAGTTCTGAAATACAGTACTTTCATGTTAATATAATGACTATGTTTCTTTTTTCTGAATTATTTTGCAATGATTACTTGCAGAAGAGTTATATTTCTTGTTTTTTTCACAGAAGGGCTTGTTTAACAGGAGATGAACAAGTGTTCATTTCTGTGAAGAGCCTCCCACAGAAAAACAGTAACAAAGCCTAAAAAACCAAACCTAACTGAAACACACAAAGCATATTTCAGGTCCACATTCATAGATGTAAGTTGTAAAAAAAATATATGAGATTTCACTAAGTTTACATACAACACATCAGGACATAAAGTTCCCAGCCCCATATTGCTAAACATTTCTCAGAATAAAATCCCAAGGGACCATTCAACCTCAGTGTAAAACGACAAGGGCATATGCAGACTGACGAAAGGACCAGCAGGTAACGATGAACTGATATTGATCAGCATAATAAACAGACACAAGATACCAGTTGCCTAACCACTGGCAAGTTTCTGGGTGCTTTTTTAATGTGAGGCTTTTTGTGGGGGGTGGTGGGGTCCCCAAGCATTACAGACAGTTATCTTACGGAAGAGTATCAAGGAGACCAACAGCAGGGTGCATGAGTTCATACAGATAATTTAGTCTAACATACACGAAAACACGAGAAAATGCATTTTCTATTAGGCACATTTTTACACACACTTTTGCAGAGCAGACCCTCCCACCTTTGTATCTTGATACTGCACAGGAGACAATAGGTACGACAGGGGAGACACCAGAAAAGGACATAGCAGCGAAGACAAGTATCTTTCATAAGCTGGGATGGAAACTGAAGAGTCTAGCAAACAAAGAAGGGTGTGATGCCATGAAGGCAACCACCGAAGGCATGAAAAACCTTCTGGTTTTCAGAAGGGGAGCATTGACGCGGGAATGGTTTGTCAAGACCACGAAGAAGAAAGATACAGCAGCCGAACAAAAGATTTTAAAGGCCTGTAAGGAAAAGGCGGTGCGTGAAGGGATGGACGAGCGGGCAGCTCTCGGCACCTGAAACTGCGAACGGCAGCACCGCCTCGGTCCGTGTCCGGGAGGAGAGGCGCCAGCTCCCGCTCCCGGACACGCCGCCCTCTGCCGCGGCTCCCGAGCCGCCACAGCCGGCTGTCTCCAGATGGATCCCCTGGCACCGGGCAGCCCCTCGGGCCCAGGCTCCCACCCGCTACCCCAACGGCGTCCAGAGCTTTTCCCTGCCCAAAACGCAGGCGCGGGGCAGGGCCGTCCCGGGGGAGCCGCGCACTCCCTGATCGCCCCGCCCGGGCCTCCCCTCCCGAGGCGGGGGGGACGGCAGGGACCCGCGGCGGACCCACGCGGGCAGGGGGCCGTCCCTCCCTCCGCCCCGGAGCCGGGCCACCGCCGCGTCGGGAAGGGCAGGGGGCGGCTCCTGCGGCCACCTGTTAGGCCCGATACCTGAGCGGGGCGGCGGCCCCCGCACGCCCCAGCGGGGCCACTCAGGGGGCACCGGCGCTCGCATCGGGAGCACATGGCGCCTCCCGCCGCCGGGCGGGCACCACCCAGGCCCGTCCCCGCCGGGCCGCGGCCATGCTGCCTCCCCCTGCCCGCCGCCTGTCACACACACGCGCTCACAAACACACCGCTGCGCGGAGGGGGCGGGGAAGGGCGCGCAGCCGCCGCACCCGGCGGCACCGGGAGGGGAGGGGAGGGGAGAGGAGAGGAGGGCGACGGCAGCCGCCCCCGCGCACCCACCTGCTCGCGGAGTTTGAGGAACACCATGGTGAGGCCGTCGCGCCGTCCGACCGACCCACCGGCCGCCGCCTCCGGCCACCGACTCGGCTCCGCTCGCCGCCC
>WTSP01021838.1:0-44180 GCA_025331215.1 Actenoides lindsayi | reverse complement strand
AAGAAAGAAAGAAAGAAAGAAAGAAAGAAAGAAAGAAAGAAAGAAAGAAAGAAAGAAAGAAAGAAAGAGAAAGAAAAGCAAAAAATGAAGGAGTTGGACCAGAAGTCTAGCTTTATGTTAGTAAATTCAGACGTCAACTAAGAAGATTTCATAGCAGGACATATCACTGTGGTATAGATGCAGGGCTTACAGATTTTAAGTCAGATGCTGGGAACAGGTACACACACTTGGTTGATGCAGGAGCCACCCAGCAACCGATGGCTGCTCTTTGAGCGACATGGACAGGAGGCAAAAGGAGAACTTTGGGCAATGCTTATGTGACAACCATAACCCCAGACACTGTCCCACACTTACCATACCTTTGGGCTTTGAGACACAGTCATTATTTCTTCTGAAAGTGTACGGATGCAAAGAGTAAGCAAGCCATTTAGACTTGAGAAACACTGTGTCATCTCCACGGTGCCATGACTGTGATTAAGCCATGCCTTTTCATTAGCAAATACAGAACTTATGCACACAAGTCCTGCTTAAAGAGAAAAAATAGAAAGCAAAGAAAAGGTTTGCATATGGTACATTTAATTTTACTGCACGTCTATAAACTGTGTCTTGCAAGGTCAGAAGAGTCCCCCTGGGCCAGCAGCTGGTAGAAGTCTATTAAGACAAATGGAAGAATTTTTAGTGTTCATAACGTTATTTTTACTGCCAAGAGGTGGCCTGACCCAGACTGACTGGCAGGGCAAGGACAGTTTTCATGCAAGAGCATGTTTCTTCCAGCATCCTTGTGCTGCCTGTGCTGTCTGCTCTCACTGCCAGGCACAGCCACCCTCAGGATGCAGCCCTAGCTGAAGTCCACAGGGTTTAACACACCAGGGGTCTCAAAAGGCCTCTATTTTTTCCAAAGGAGAAAGTAAAAAGTTTTACTAAATAGGAAATTCCATTAACTCCATGTGTTTCCAGTGATTATTCGCCAACAGTAACCTTTTTTAGTCGATTACTACCCACAGCACTGCAGCTAACATAATGCTTAAGTATCCAGAGGAGACAAAACCAATTATGTAACTTTGTGATATCTAAGCAATAATAATGAAAAAGCTCAGTTTCTATTACAGTAATAGAAAAACAAGATCTATTACTCACATAACATTTAACTCGCTTTCAATATGGCAGGGCTGTTCTTCTGTCTCAAAGCATTAATAAAGTGTAACTGCACTGCATATGCCTTTGAGAAAGCAGATTCCCATAGACTTACTAAAATATCTGAAGCTTTCTGTTTAAGCATGAACAGGAAACTGAAATATTATTGCAACTATTAAACCAATGGCTTTCAAAAAAACTCTTCCCAAAGTCCACACATGGCCTGAAAAATAGATAAATAAATACGAAGTTGAGAAACACAGTATCAGTTTCAGTTCCTACTCTAGAGAAATTGGTGTATGTGTGTGTGTGTGTGTGTTCCTCCCCAGATTACAAACGTGAGGAAATTTACCATTTTTTCCCCTTTAATTGCTCTCTTAATAAAAGGAGTTTGAAAAACATAAAAGCAAAACAAACCACATTCCTTCATATGCATCATCAGGATCTGTCAAGTTGCATTCTGCACTGCCTCTGAAACCCATAGTGCTGGTGGGTGCATGAATTAGAAAGGAGAGATGAAATACCTTGTAGAAAATGGGAAGTAGCTGAATACAAGGGAAGCACTGCCAGAAAAGATCAGAAATCATTCTGTAGTTATTAATGTGATAGTGTTTCTGAAAGAGAAAATCTTCTCCTGCTATGCATTTACAGGATTGTTGTCTATGAGACTTGAGAAGAAAACCATCATTTCTATCTGTACTGGGGATGCCTCAACTATGCACAAGTCCATACCTTTGAGAACTGCTCTCCAGGAGTGCCATAGGAGAGATGGAGATAGCACAGAGTCAATTCTTGTAATGGGTTGTTGGGTCTACAGAGCTTCATGAGGAAACAATAAAGAAATCGACTTCTGAAAATATTTTTTTTAATTTTATATACATATACACACATATATATATACACATAACACGTGTCTGTTTTTTAAAAATATACTTTCAAAGTCAATGGCTATACTATACAAACCAAATTTAACATCTCATAAATCCCACAAAACAGCTTACAACCTAATGAAACAGTCCAGCACAACACCTAACTACAGATTTCTTGATGAACCCTGTACTGTATTGATTACATGACAAGCTACATAAAACCTACATTAGCTATCCACAGAAAAGCTTAGATTTTGGCTAAGGATTAATTTAAGAGTTTTTATGTGATGCAGGCAAATCTACTTTAGCTTTGCAAGACTATAACATTATCGGGTTTGAGAGAATTTGCTGTACAAAAATCCGCTTTTCCCCATACTTAAAGTGTGTACAAGAATATTATAAAGCATAATTTTTCATGATCCCCTCAATGTTATCATGCCCCAGTTATACCAGCTTTTGTAGATTTTAACTTCATAGTTCTACCATTGCCAATGGATATATTTATTTCTGTTTCAAACTTAGCTAGAAGTGATCTCTAGGTTTCTGTTTATCTTTCAAAGTTTCTTCTAAAAGAAGAAATAGCAACACAGCATCTAGACAGATGACTAGAAAAGGAAATTGTCTGTGAACTCATACAAAGTTATTTGCACCCTTAGTGTTCTCATGACTGCTGACTTTTTAAATCTGAATTTATGACTTTCACAGTTTCAATATTAATTCACTGAACTGAAGAACTTTAGGACATGATGGTTTGACACAGATATTGAATTTTTTGCTGAGCGTTATCTGTGGAGAAGAACAAAGAGATATATTAAAAGTACCTACAAATCAGTACTCAATTTACAAATGGTACTGTATATCACAAAGATTTCCTGCACTGCATCTACACTGGAAAGTAATTAAATCAAGTTTAGATGTACATAATAAAACACTTTTGAAGTACAAAGGACATTTCACACAAGACAACTACCAGATGCATATTTCTGTTAACTAGGTATCTATCTGGTGATGACTTGGAGTTTGAAATATTTGTTTGTTTGTATTAACATCTGATGGGTGTGAACAGCAGAAGTTACACCCTAGCTAGAATAAACATAATTTCTGGAGTACATTCACACCAATTCTGAGACGTTCAGTAGCGCCTTACAGGTAGCTCTATGTGCCCATCCCTTGAACTCTGCAAGTGAGCTACAGCTGCATCAGCATGAATCTCTCTAGCACTGCGTCCCTTGTCCACCCCTCCTCCACCAGTTCCTCTGTTTTCCCCAAAGGCAATAAACATCCTGTCTGGGCAGTCATCCCATAGCTTGATCCAGAGCCTTTAATATATGGTTAGGGCTAGGATAGGAATAAGCTGCTCTCACCTGTTTATCCAGTGCCAAGAGCCCAAGAGAAAGCAAGGAGATCGCCCTGCTTATGGTAATTACTTTCACATTTCTCATTTGCATCTTATTTGTGAAATTTCTACATGCATTACTAGGGCTTCCGGATGGCTGGCATTTTAGGAAGTGTGTATGAGAGATGTTTTGTCAGTTACCTTTAAATTCCTAAGCCAGATCCAAAAGATTGCTCAGTTGTCAGTGAATCTCCTTTCAAGTTGTGGGTGTTTTCATGTGCAAAACCGGCACTGCACTCACTTGGGAAAGCAATGGGTCTGATGTTAGATTTAATTTTTTTTCAGTGCACATGATCTGAGTTTGAAGCAGAGCTGGTTAATCCTAACACAAGTGCAACAAAATGGATCTCATTTCTTGCTATGTATTCCAAGACACCAATTTGTGAATCATGGATGTTTTTTGGTTGCCTCCTGTGCATACAGTGTTCTCCTCAAAACATGTTTCTACTAGGTCTTACATGGGCTTTGTTAGTGGGCATAAAGATGCTTGTATTACACAGCTCAGAGTGTGTAGATCTTGCATAGGTAACACATCAGTTCATTTATGGTTACGGTACATTTAGTTCATGCCTCTAGTGTAATGTTTCTGAAGTACTCTTCACTGGGTGCATTCAAAAAAATGCATTGCTATTTTCAAGTTTTCTGAAGCCCAGTTACATCAAGTGTTATGTATTCACAATAAATAGCACTGTGTCTTAATTGGATTGGAAGAGGGTTGAGGTTCTTTTTTTGGTTGTGAGGAAGCAAATTTAATATAGATGTCCATTAAAGACATGAAGCCAGAGCATATTGAGAATGGTGCCAATTGCTTGTTGCAGGGTAATTTGAAGCAAAGGACATGGCAAAAATACAGAAGATTCCTTTATATATGTACACATGCAAAGAACTGCTGTTTCCTTCAAACCCTGACTGGCACACAGTATTGGTATGCAGGACCCAGAGATTTTACCACTCCTGACAACCTCAGCCTAAAATATTCTATTGTTTGGGGCATGCCTCAGTTGCATTCACTTAGGGTTTTGAATCAGCTAAGAAAAAATTATTATTGTGGATTTCTGAAGTTGCTTTCTCATGAGACACTAATGATGGGTTATTTGCTCTGCCCTTTTATTTTATTAAGCAGCATGCATGTGGATTCTCATGCACTTTCTTTCTCCATGCTGCACAGCTATACAAAAGTTCTAACTCAAAAATAAAACTAGATTTGGGACATGACAGCTGCCCAAAAAGAAAAGAAAAGAAAACCCCTTATCAACATATTGTGATCACGGAAGATAGTCAAAAGAAATTTAATGCCATGTAATACATATTTAAAGGGCAGCTTTTCACAGCTTTGCATTCTTTCCTGTTTGCAGATGCATGGTAAAAGTAGCACTGAGACACAAAATGCATTAGAAGCCACAGCAAGCCACCCCTGGAACCAGCAAGTTCATTTAGCATCAGTTCCTTGTGGTTTTAGACAGAGACACAAATGGCAGATTCTTGTACTACCCAGGCTGGTGCAGCTTCTCGTCCTATGTCTTTTCTCTTATCCCACTGAAAACCATCCTGCACAAAGCAGCTGCTCTGCTTTGTTATCACTCTGATGTATTACTTAGTTACCTGCACTTTTCTTTCTTTATGCTGAGGAAATAATTGTTATAGGACCTGTGTTGGGATGTAAATGTTTCTTCCATGACTCACGGAACTCTTTCATCAGTTCATGGTTGTTAAGAAAGGGCCAGCTGAGGGCTAGCTCAACCAAAGAATGTTGGTGAAACAGTTCTGCAGCGGCTGACCAAGTCTCAAGTGTGTCTGCCTCAATCAGTGAACCCACAGCCCAGGGTGAGTCACAAAAGCATCCTATTCAACCTCAGGGAAAGTAATATGTATAGTGCACTTGAATCTGTGGACATGTTTCTTAACAAAGGGTCAGACTAAGTGCAATGATGCACTCCAGGGTTGCACCTAATGTACATGGCCACTAATGGAATTTCGTTCGTGAGACTGGACTCAAACTAATCTGATGTAACCCTTTCAAAATGCACATAGTGTGGCTATCAAGTCCCCAGCACCGAGTGTTTTCAATTGCACAGCTGTTCCCACTGGACCACGATACTTGCTGATGTAAACAAAAGCATTGGCATGATAATCCAAGCTGTTCAGTCACCTTATCCTCCCTCTGAGATTCAGAAACTCTCAGCTTTTTCCTACATGGATACCTTTACTCATGAATCACTGGCACAGACAGAGATGGGAAACAGCCACAGATCTTATGCCATCTTTCTCCTAAACACACCAGTGACCACTGGGAAAACACAGGTACACAGAAACATTAGATACCCCCAAAAAAAAAGGTGAGCAAGGATTTTGCAGCTTTATTTTTATCAATTTGTGGATTTGTTTCCAACACAGCAGTCTCCTCTCTCCAAACTGAGCTTTCC
Source organism: Actenoides lindsayi (assembly GCA_025331215.1). Taxonomy (NCBI): domain Eukaryota; kingdom Metazoa; phylum Chordata; class Aves; order Coraciiformes; family Alcedinidae; genus Actenoides; species Actenoides lindsayi. The sequence goes on along the minus strand of WTSP01021838.1, from coordinate 38,358 downwards.
CTTCAGTTGCTTAATACTGCTGGTATGTGTTAAGATCTGGGAGATGTTATACTCTCTCCAAAGAAAAAGAACATTCTGCTCACTGTAAACTTTTGAAGGAAGTTCAAGCTGTTTCTGAAACTGGGATTGAATAGGGTTGAAGTTCATTCAGTGAACTGTGTTGTGCAGAACTTTGCCTCCAAATGGGTAAAAGACCATGCTAGAAATTCCTTTCAGTCTGTACATTCACTGTTAGGGAGAGCCTTAAAAGTCATGCTTTTGAAATTTTGAGGACGTCCATCAAATCACTTACTGCTGCCAAATGCATAGCACAACTTAATTAAACTTAAAAAAAAAAAAAAAAAAAAAAAAAGTAAAAATTCATCATATGCCATCAGGATCCTATTTTTACAAGAGGAAACCATTATTCCAGTGACCCTGCTCCCTTCAGGAGAAGATACAAAATTGTTTCTGCAGACAGATGGAAAAATACTCTTTAATGAGTCACTTTTTGACGGTGAAGAATAATACCTATCTAGATTTGAAGAATGCTGAAAGCTTTTAAAGAAGTATTTTAGTTTAAAACTTAGACATGTTACACATACCAGATTTTTAAAGCAACAGGGTGGAACTGAATGAGTAGGTTAGTGCTAAATAAGGCTCTGCAGTACCTCTTCAAGTTCATTTCAAGAAGCCTTGACTCTTTTTATTACAGATAGATTGCATCCAGAATAGACTGTTAGGGAAAAGGCTGCATCCTGAAAATGTAAAAGGACAATAAAACAAAGGATGTAACATCAGATCTCATCAGGCAAATTTTAGCCATCCCTCTTAAAACCTTTGCCTAAGAACCCCTCAGTAAATGTGTTGATGTAAAAGAACAGAAAACAGACATTTTATTAGCTGTTAAGATCTGAGATAAATCATTATATTTATCCTTAACTAAAACCAGAACTGTTTCAGTGTGTGTTGGCTATGCCTCTTGTCCCGTTCTGTAGCCCTGTGTTGGAAGAGGGAGACAGTGCAGTGAAATAGCTCCTAACAGCGCTCTTGTTCCATGTTTGAACTCTAACTTTCCTTGCCTTGGGGACTGGGGGTATAGAGAGTAATAAGGAAAATCAATGATTCCTGATGAATCCTCACATTTCAGCTCAAGCCAGATAAAATTTTCTGGAGAAGTGTGCCCACAGGGATTGACTGGCTCAAGAACCTGGGAGCCCCCTGGCCTTGGATGGCCCTTCCTATGATGTAGAGATCAGCAGAGACTGTAAGATCACTCTCATGGCTCAGCATGAAGCAGTGAATGATTCACAGTTTCTGGAGGACAGATGTCCACATGAGGAAGCCCCTGATCAGCACTGGACATTCTTTGGGATGATATGGAGAACAGATAACTTACAGACTCCCATCATTGTTGGATTTCCCAGTTTTTTAAAACTTCGTTACATAATTTGCTTTGTCAAATACCATTTCCCACCAGTATCCTTTCCAGCTGTGTCAAAAAGTAGCAACATTCATTTTTCTGTCTTTTGCAGCAGATATGCTTTCCTGGACAAAAAGCAACTGAAACCTTGATAAAACTGTGAGTCAGAGATGACAGTGTCTTCCTTTTAAAAAAAGAAAGTTGAAGAGATAACTGAAGTTTCTTCACAGTTCCAGCATCATGGAAAATCTCTTTCTTTCTGCTGATCCAGAGACCACCAGCCAAAGGAGGCTGGTTGCATGAATTTCCTCTTTCATGGGGTCTCTGCTCAGAACACAGTGTCCGCTCCAAAATCTGATGAAATTTTGGAATTTTTCCCTTTGATTCAGTTGGTGTTTTTAAGAAGTCTCTCTCTCTACAATTATACTTTGGGGTTTGGAAGAGACATTGCATTGATTCTACAAAGTTTGTAGAATTTAGCTGCAGCTTTGAGTGATCCTTCATGACTTTCCTCAGTGCAGAGCTTCAGAAAATATTTTGGGAAAATATTCAAAATCAGCAACATTTGTAAATCTTTTGCAGTTTACCTCCTTCCTATCTATAGCTTAGGAATCAAGAAAGTATATTGGATCAAATAACTTAGCTTGGACTCTTCCTGCACTTAGTATCTTGGCAATGCTAATCAGTTCTCCAGGATGAGAGCAGAGTTTAGGATATTCAAGGCAGAATTTAACACTTTGTTATATAGTCAGTGTTAAACAGGTTCTTCTGCTTATCCCTGAGTAAAGAACTTACTGTGACAATTTGTATTCCTGTTAATTCACTTCCTAAGCATTTGTCCTACAATATTCTTGCTCCTTGTTTATAGGATTGCACCATATGGGTATAAAAATAATATCTCAGGTGATTTACTGTTTTATAGCCATTTTATTTTATTCCCATTTCCCACCCACAATATGAATTCTTACTTGCACACTACTGAAACATTAGCAGCAACTACTTAACACTGACATCTGTACATTATTGCGGTTCTCTTTTCCCCAAGGAAATGAGGTTGTGTGGTTGCACTGTCCATCCACCCATCCATCCATTTGCCTGTCTGACAGTTTCCCTAGCCCCCCATAAACAAGTGTTGGCTCTTGGCCAGTTGCAATGGCATTTGATGGAAACACTTAAAATCAAAAATTAACAAGCTTCAGGCAAATGGAAGTCTGGAAAAGAAGACAGACCCAAACTATTGTCATCACTGTGGAAAAGACCAGCAGAGCTGAATCACCCTCTACCTGGCAGCAGCTACATGGCCAATAAGGCAACACGTCATCACCTGCTCATTGGCACAGCAGGGTCCCTGTCTAGCATCTACCTACTCTGGTCCTTGCCTTTTGTGGTGGCATAACCCTTCAGAAGAGATGGGCAAGGAAGGAGAAGTGGTGTGGTAACCCTGCATGCTAAGGAGTGGTTTGATTGTCTAGAGCTTACTGATGGTGACAATAGGGTTGAATATGTATGTGTAAGAATCAGGGGAAAGGCCAAATAAGGCAGATATAATGGTGTTAGTCTGTTATAGAACACCCAGCCAGGATGAAAAGGCAGATGAAATATTCTGTAAGTAGCTGGGAAAAGTGTCTCAATTACTAGCCCTTGTTCTCCTGGAGGACTTCAGCTTAGCAGATGTCTGCTGAAAATGCAATACAGCAAAGAGGAAAAAGTGTAGGAGGCTCCTGACATGTTTGGAAGATAACTTCCCAACACAGCTGGTGAGTGAGACAACCAGTGAAGGAGCTCCACTGCACCTGTTGTTTGAGAACAGAGAAAGACTTGTGGGTCATGTGATGGTTGGAAGCTGTCTTGGGCATAGCAATTACAAAATAATAAAGTTTTCATTTCTTGTAAGGACAGGGTCCGCAGAACTGCCACCTTGGACTTCTGGAGGGCAGACTTTGGCCCCTTTAAGAGCATGGCTGACCGAGTCCCTTGGGAGTCAGTCCTGAAGGGCAAAGGAGTCCAGGAAGGCTGGACATAATTCAAGAAGGAAGTTTTAAAGGCACAGGAGCATGTTGTCCTCATGTGCCATAATGAAACAGAGCCCTTTGGCTGAAATTCAGGGAAAAAAAGGAGAGTTTATGACCTTTGGAAGAAGGGGCAGGCAACTCAGGAGAACTACAAGGATGTCTTGAGGTCATACAAGAAGAAAAGTAGAATGGCCAATGCCCAGCTAAAACTTAATCTGGCTACTGCCATAAAAGACAGAAAAAAAACCTTCTATAAATATCTTAGCGACAAAACAAGGGCTAAGGAGAAGCCCCATCCTTTATTGCATGGAGGGGGAATAATAGTTACCAAGGGTGAGGAAAAGGCTGAGGCACTGAATGACTTCTTTGTCTCAGTCTTTAATAATAATACCAGTTGTTATCTGAGTGCCCAGCCCTCTGAGCTGGAAGACAGGGACAGGGAGCAGAATGAAGCTCCCATAATCCAAGGGGAAATGGTCAGGGACCTGCTACACCACTTAGACACAAACAAGTCTATGGGGCCAGACAGGATCCACTCAAGCTTACTGAGGGAGCTGGAGGAAGTGCTCACCAAGCCACTTTCCATCATGTACCAGGAGTCCTGGCTAGCTGGGGAAGTCCCAGTTGACAGGAAGTTAGCAAATGTGATGCCCAACTACAAGAAGGGCTGAAAGAAGAATCCAGGGAGCTATAGGCCTCGGTGCCAGGGAATATTATGAAGCAGATCATCTTCAGTGATATCACATGGCATATACAGGACAACCAGGAGATCAGGCCCAGTCAGCATGGGCTTATAAAAGGCGGGTCTTGCTTGACTAACCTGATCTTATTCTATGATAAGGTGACCTGATTAGTGGATGAGGATGTGGATTTTGTCTACCTGGACTTTAGTAAAGCCTTTGACACCATTTTCCACAGCATTCTCCTGGAGAAACTGACTGCTCATGGCTTGGATGGGCATACTCTTCACTGTGTAAAAAACTGACTGGATGGCCGGGTCTAGAGAATGGTGGTGAATGGAGTTAAATGCAATTGACAGCCAGTCATAAATGGCATTCCCCAGAGTTCAGAAATGAGGCCAGTTCTGTTTAGTATCTCTATCAATGATCTGGATGAAGACATGAAGGGCACCCTCAGGAAGGTTTCAGACAACACCAAGTTGAGGGGGAATGTTGATCTGTTTGATGGTAGGAGGTTTCTGCAGAGGGATCTGGACACAATGGATCAATGGGGCGAGGCCAATGGGATGAGATTTAAGAAGGCCAAGTGCTGGATCCTGCACTTGGGTCACAACAACCCCAAGCAATGTTATAAGCTTAGGGAAGAGTTGCTGGAAAGCTGCCTGGCAGAAAAGGACCTGGGGCTGTTGGTCAACAACCAGCTCAGTATGAGTCAGCAGTGCACCCAGGTGTCCAAGAAGCCCAACAGCATCCTGGCCTGTATCAGAAACAGTGTGGCCAGTAGGACTAGGGAAGTGATTGTCCCCCTGTACTCAGCACTGGTGAGGCCTCACCTCTAACACTGTGTTCTGTTTTGGGCCCCTCACTATGAAAAAGACATTGAGGTTCTGGAGCATGTCCAGAGAAGGGTTATGAAGCTGGTGAAGGGTCTAAAGAACAAGTCTTATGAAGGGCTACTGAGGGAACTGGGATTATTTGGCCTGGAGAAAAGTAGGCTCAGAGGTGACATTATCACACTCTAAAACTACCTGAAAGGAGGTTGCAGCTAGGTGGAGGTCAGTCTCTTCTCCAAAGTAACAAGTGACAGGAAGAGAGGAAGTGGCCTCAAGTTGTGCCAGGGAAGGTTTAAGTTGGACATTAGGAAAAATATCTTCCCTGAAAGGGATGTTAAGCCCTGGAACAGGCTGCCCAGGGAAGTTTTGGAGTCACCATCCCTGGAGATATTTAAAAGATGTGTAGGTGGGGCACTTATGGACATAGTTTAACGGTGGACTTGGCAATGATGGATTATTGGTTGGACTCGATGAACTTAAAGGTATTTTCCAATCTAAACTATTCAATAATTCTACAAATCTGTAAGAGTATATGCAGGGAAGAGAGGTTATTATCACATGGAAAAAGGCTTAAAAACACAAATCTGCAAGAAAATTAGCATCTGGAGCTAGAGGCTTCATCAGTTCTGCAGCTCATGGGACAACCTCTTTTTTATTTATGTGGCAGCTGTGCTTAAAAACCCCTTTTCTACATGGCATCCTAAATTCATCAGCACTGTACAAATACAGAATACAGAGATAGTGTCTCTCCCTTCATGCCAAAGCTTTAGTCATTCTTATGGCAGTTTTGCTTTCTTGATTGTGTGTCAAAAAAAACCCAAAAAACCAACAAACTGGAATGAAGATGATAGAGAGTGACAGGGGAAACACATGTAAAAAATATGCAATGAGGCCAAACCCTTTCTAGTGTAAAGTTTCAAGAACAATTAGTAACTTTGGATATGATACTAGATATATTTTGTGTCCTCACAGGATATGTTGCTGACATTACCTTTCAGAGGGTCTGATTCCCGAGGCATAGTTGCTCAGTTCTGTGAAATAAAGTGAAATCTTCTTGTGGGGTGCTGCTGCTGTGTGTGCAGCTGCTGATCTAATGTGAATGGCTGAAATTATTGCTCCCTCAGCCAGAAGTTCCCTCCCTACACATTCAATGAGATGAGTGAGCTGCCCATATGCATGCTCCCAATCTGCTATAATGTGAAATACAATAGGTAGTTTTTATCACATTTGGTCTATTTCTGGCTCCAGTAAATTAAAATAAATCTGTCCCGTCACCTTAGTCATGTCTCGTGTGGCCACTAAGAGCTTTTGACAAGAAAAGTACCTTTTATTTGAGGTAAAGGGGAGGAAGCAAAAATAAACATAATGCAATGTCACAAAAACTCAGTCAGCCACACAATTCCAAATTAACCAGAGAACAGCAAAGCCCTTCACCTCTGGCCAACACAAAATCCTTCCCAGAGCCCTGTGAGACACAGGGAAACCAGAAAGATACCCACTCCATGAGTTAGCCCTCCACCCTTACTTCAGCCTACCTGGCCCATGCAGGTTCAGCTATAATGTAAATTTTTCACCTTCCTGAATCTAACCACATTTCCCCTCAAAGTCAGCCTGATTCTTTTTCTGACTGTGTCACCATCCCTTCCCAATCAGGGCTAGCTAGTCACAAGAGGGACTCCTAGTAACAGCAAACATCCCTTGCTGGGCAGGTTTCCCTTGTCAAAGGGAAATCACAAGCTCAGGGGTGAGGTAGGTCCCCTCCTGCATGACTTCCATGCAACTGGAGCTGCACAAAATAGGAAGTCAAATAGGCATTAAAAGCCAAACAGTCTCTGGCTAAAGTGATGGAAACCATGTTTGAAAGACTACAGAGCTCACTGGTAACTACTGGAGCACTTTAACTGTTTATCACAACAAACACAACCAATTCCAAAGGATTAAAAAGAAAACAGAACAAAAACAAGCATGGAGTAAGGAAAGCTATGTTTTACATAAATAAAATAAATGAAGGTTGTGAACATCGGCTCCATCCACTTTTTTCCATGTAGAAGCATAGAAAACATCTCCAAATCCAATGGTTACAGAGTTTTCAATTACACAGCCTAATCTTGTCTCAGTCAAGAAAATTAAATTCCCCCCAGATTATTTTGTCATGTTTTGTTTTAATTTGGCTTACATGCCTTTTCTATTCTTTGGGCAGTTCAAGAAATCACATGGGGTGTTGAGGAAGTTTTAGTAGTTTCAGTACTCTGTGCCACTTTGTGTCAGCATACATTTCAGAGAAAAAAATATGCAGGAACAGAAAATTCTTCTTTAACCTGAGGAAGAGTTAATCCCTTTTCCCCTATGCACAAATCAGGAAAAAATGGGAATGACTTTGAGATATCTTTGCCCTAATCCTCTCCACTAACGAAGAGCATTGTCTACGTCAAGTCACAATACAGTCTCATACCAAAGGACTCTTTTAAAGGAAAAATAATATTCCATATTCCTGGTTTTATTCACAGTTTCTGCCAAAACTATTTGCATGCTCTTTTCATGGGTGAAGATGAAGAGCTCTTTCATCTACATGTGGTTACTTTGACTTCATTTCATTCAATTCATTCTATCAGCTGCTGCAATTATTTCTCTTCACAGAAACCCTTTGCTGTCTGTTATCAAATTCCCAGCACTGAGTGGCCAAGTGCATGCAGCAATACTTACCACCAGTGTCAGCACCAGAGTTGAGAGTGTCTTCTTCTGGATAGATTAGTAAATGCCCTCTGTTCACTTCTGACACTTTCATTCTCCAGGGCAAGAGCAAGAGTCCAACTGGAAAAGAAAGGAAACATAATTTAGGCATGTATGGTTTATTCTGAAAGAAATTTTCAGGGGGAAAAAAAAAACAGCCAGTATAGAGAGAAAGAAACAGGAGCTCCCATTGCTCACTTTTGGCTGCAAAATGTGGTTTGCTGCTGCAATTATCCAGTGTATTATTCTGTGATATGTTTTCACATTAACAAGGTGACGTATTGTGGAAACATAAATTGGACAGCAAAAATAAGAGTCTTTCCAGCAACTATTTGGGTAATGGAGGTCAGTCTGTAGTTGGTCTCAGCCATCTATCTGGCAGCAGACCTGGCTTACTGCAGGATAGGAGCACCTCTGCTGTACTCACAAACAGAAACCCCATCCCTCTCCAGAAAGAAAAACTTCTCCATTTCACATCATTTCTGGAGCACATATCTTTCCATGAATCCAAATATGCGTGTGCCTTTTGGCCACTGTTATTTCCCTGTCACCCACCCACACAGACCTTTTCTCCTCTAGCTCCCTCACATCTCCACTACACTCTCAAAATTCACTACTTACTGCTTACCTCTTTTGGGCAGCCATGTTTCTGGTTTGAATGTGCTGCTTCCGAGACAATACACCTACTGAAAAAGGTTTGTTTGCTTTGATGCACCCTCTCCAACTGTGATACCATTCCCCAATGCCTGGACTGCACTAGCTCAGGAGCTGCTGGCAGCAGGTCAGCTGGCCTCACATGCATGTTCTCAGCTGTGCCTAATGATTTCATACTCATAGGAAGTGTTTGGGGACTACAGAAAAACTATTCTGCAATACCTAATCTCATTTAAAGGACGATGAGCTCCAACGGGTTTTAAGCATAAAAAAATTTAATTTCTTAACATTTCAAGACATTATCTTAGATTTGGACAAAGAGATTAGATGACAATGGCTTTTTGCTTTCCTATCCTTTCATCTTTTTTCTTAATCTTTTTTTTCTTTCGCTCATCTTTAGCTCTCTTTCTTTTCCTAATCTTTTAATCTCTTTTGTGTTCTCCCTGTGTCTTTGTCTTCCTTGGTCCTGAGCTCCCTCCAGCCTGGTTCCACTCAGAGTCCAGAACTGGCAGAAGCCCCAGAGTGGGACAGAATAGCTCAGTGCAGAGCAAGGTTGGTGTGGACATGTTGCACCCTACATTGTTTAGCACATAAATACAATTCATCCTGTTCTTGAACATACGTACAAAAGTCTGATGGTTCTTCCTAAACATAAAGTTCCCAGTTCAATCTGGCAAGTGCTGTCTCAAGGGCTACAGCCTGTATGACTTCTGTATAAGCATATTTAATGTCCTGACTCTATGGAAATCCTCTGCCTTGCAAACATTGTGCTTCTCGGGTGGATTTTGCAGGCTATTTGACACCATCCATGTCCACTGTCTCTGGTCCAGCTCCTTGCTTTGCTCCAAGGGTCGTGCAGAAATGTGGCCTGCAGCATCAGTGGCCAATCAGGGCTGGTGTTGTCCCAGGATGAGTGCTTTCCCTACTCACAGATCCTGACTGTAGACAGGTCTGGCAGGTTTCTGGGAATAGGGATTTCACCTTTGGAAGCAGGGGTCTGTGGGAGCATCCAGTCTGTACCTGTATCACCTTGCTCATCACAAAAAGACACGGGAACTATAAAACTTACTGTATTCTTCATGTACTTATAAGCACTAATGCCTCTGGGTTATTGACTCTCTGTTTTCCTTCATGTTCTCTTTTGCACTAGTGGCATTTTATCAGGTTGATAATTCAACTATATAAGAATCCCCTGATATCAGCATTAGTTTTGTCAAATCCCTTATCCACTGAGTGAAAACAGACAGGCATTTTGCTGAAACAATAAATTCATTATGTCAACACAATTAATTCTGTTCACTGACTAAAACATTCTGTTGAGGAACAAAAGACATTAGCCTAATATCTTTATTGAGTTGACAAAAAAACAAATTAGTTCAGAGTCTTTGATGCCATTGTGGTTTACACCGAGGAAAATCCTTCTTGTCGACATACCATTTTATCATCATTTTGTGGGGAGTTAGGACACAGGTTTTACCAGGGCAAAGTTATTGCAGGGAAAGTTATTGCAGCTGCTTGTGCCTGATTTCCTTCTGTCTGTCTGGATTGGGATTTCTGCAGAGTACTGCCTCTAATTATGTGTTTGTACCGTGATGGTCTGTTCCCTGGGTCAGGGACCATCATTTCTTTTTGTGTTTATTTTTATAACACAAAAGGACAGAAATGGGTTCCCTTTCTGCTCTTGCAACACCAACAATAAGTGCTTGATTTCTCTTGGTACTTCTTAATGCTATTATAGACCAAATCACTTTCAAAGTCATTGATGAACACAAGGGGTTTTGGGGCTCCAAGTTTCTAAATGAGATCAGCTATCCATGCATGTCTCCATATGCCTTAAGGAAAGTCCCTCTCTTCTCATATGCATGTTTTTTCCTACAGCCATTGAAAATTAGAGGTTCAAATTTCACAATATTTCTTCGGGGACTTACTTCATTACAAAGAAGCCTCAGGTTTCACGAAAGCCCTTAACAGTGGGCTGCATATGCACAGAGAAAAGGAGTTTTACACTGGGGTAATGTTCTCCTTTTTTTTTCCCGTTCTCATCGAAAGAGATGAATTACATTATGAGATGAGTTTTTACATCAGTAAAGTAGTTGCTCCTGCATCCCTGGAGGCTAAGGTACAACCTTCAGCGCCTCCTGGAACTGGAATGCTCCTCTGCATCAGGCCTGGGGCTGGAAAGTATGAAAGCAGATGATGCAGACAAACCCAGCCTGTTGCAGAAGGTGGCCCTCATGAGCTCAGACTAGGCTGGGATGCAGGTACAGGGCAGGACCACTGCTGATGTCACCGAAGCAATTCCTTTACCACCCATGGATGCACCTATTAGGACAGCAGCCCTTCTGGCCAGCCGAGAAACCCACATGCAGAAGTTCAACTGTGTTTTCCTATAATCACAGAGTTTGTGCAGCACCTTCAGCACCCCATTTGGCCATGCTGCATAAAGTCAGGGGCTCCTCTGTTCATCCTCTGAGAAAGGTCCTGCTTTAAAGGTTCCCATTTTATTTTGTGCTAACAGCACTACACATAAACATGCAGATTGATGTTGTCCTTTTGCTGAATGGGAAGGCTGTCATGGAAAGGATTCTGGCTGAGATTTGTTAAACCTGAGATTTACCAAATCAAAGCTAAATCTCTGATCTGCCAGAGAAAACCTGTGCATGTCCCAGGTTTCTTTTTCTTCAGTGTCCACATGGAAATGACCATAGAAGCACTTCATTTCCTCACAGTAAGAATAAAGATATCTCTTGAGAGAGAAGAGGGTTATGAAGTGCTACTGTGTGCAGTAATCTGAGTTAGAACTAAGCACAAATACACTTGCAGAAGATGGACATTTCACAGTGGTCGCTTGACATCCCACTCCAGCTTCCTTATGTACCCTGAAAGTAGCGGGACAACATCAGTCGTTGAAGTACTTTAGGCCCTACAGGCAAGACTTCAAACAGAGGATGGGGCAGGGGGTCATGTGAGATTTGTCCTAGCTACTTGCTGACTAGGGAGCTACACTTGCCTTATCTATGGGACTAACATTTCGTAGCAGATTTAAGAGGTTCTTTTTAAAAGAAAAAATAGAAAGGATTAAAAAGACATTTACAATAAATATTCAAGGAAATTCCTGAAATTATACTTCATCATATCTAAACGTTTTTCAGACTACTTGCCTACATTTCTTTTTCAAGCTCCCAGCAGCTAGTTTTTCCTCCTTACACTTTCTAGAAGGCAACAGCATAGCTCCACACAATGCAAATGGAATTATTGTGAATTGTGTGGTTATCAATGGATTCCTGATTAGCAATTTTTACTTCCATTTATGCCTGCAGTGATTAAGAAATACCCAGCTCCTTCTCTCTTGTTTTTAAGAAAACTTTTTTTCTATTCTGCTGAAAAATAATCTGTTTCGGTTGATCTGTGATTTAGCCCTCTGCTGTGGTCATGCATTGCTTTAGAGTAGCTTATGAATCACAGCTGTGAGCTGAATTTCTAAGGTACTTATGCATATGCTTACCTTTAAGCTGACAAGTGATCCCTGCAAGATCAATAACACCGTGTTTAAGAATGTGCTTAGGGGCTTTGCTGGACTGAGACCCAAGTGTTCAGAATCTACAGTGCTGAATTCCTGGTGGATGAGTGCCGGAATCTTTAGATTTCGTACAGTTTTACTTTAACAGATGAGGTTTTCTCATTTATTAGGTAGATGCTGTCCCCTAAGGATATTTGCTATGACATTTTTTTGAGTGGTCTCAACCTTCCCACAGACCTCACCTGTTATATAAGCTAAGGTAGTCCACTCTCTGAACTTCAGAGGTAGTACAGAAGTTTATCAGCAGGATCAAATTATGTGATAGCTATTTTGCTAACTTGGTTAATGAGATGCTTCTCCAGTGTGAGACAGATGTTGCCTATGCACACAGGCACAGAGAGAAACCTAGATCTCTGGAAATAGAATTACTGCCTTCGGGAAATGTTCTGCTCAACAACATACTTGCAAATGCTTGCGGGAAGCCATCCTGTTTTACCTAGCTGAACTGAGATAATTGGCTAGGGACTTTCTATCTCCAGTTTTAAACTTTTCTGATATTATCTGAAATGCTTCGATACACAGTCTCCAAGGTTTTGCTGTTTCCTAAGCTATGCTCACTGAAATCAGCTGCAAAACCTTATTAAAACATCGCTTGAAATCATTCCATGGTCAAAGCCAATCTGTCTAATGTAGTGTCATAATATTTTAGACAGTATCTGTACAGATGCTCCCTTAAAAAAAAAAAAAATCTTAATTGTGTTTTGTTCCTCTGTTATGTTTTTTTCACTTATTTGCCCAGTATATTAAATCTGCTATACACTACCTATTTGTTCTTCCAAACCAGAAAAAAGAAGTTAAACTTTTAACACAAAACATTTCCCTTCCAGACACAGAAACACCTCTTGCTTTGTAGCCCATAAAACATTAGAACATAGCACAAAAGTGTGCAAATATTTGCGGTCTGTTAGGACAAACCCAAAAGGTGGCAATGCTGCACTGAGCTGCTATTAATATATGGTACAGGGAGAAGAAATACAGAATCACAGAATCACAGGAGAATTGCTGAGGTTGGAAGGGACTTCTGGAGATTTCCTAGCGCAAGCCCTTGCTCAAAGAAGGGTGACACACAGCATATTGTGCAGGGCTATGTCCAGCTGAGTTTTGAAAATCTCCAAGGATGAATACTCCACAAACTCACTAGGCAACCAGTTCCAGTGTTCGATCAACTTTACAGTAAAAAAAACCCAACACATTTTTCCTATTTTCTAATTCAATACTGTACATTAGAAAAATATCCAGCTTCAGTCTTTCACAGAGGGCTGCAGAACTGCCCTCAGGCCACCATAAAGTCAGTAATTGCCGTGTCACAAAAGGGCACTACGGTGAGAGATACCTGAAACAGTACTGAAGTAAGATGGTGTTGCTGGTCTTTTTGAAATAGATTAGCACAATCACAGAAACAAGTTATTGTCACGGTATTAGTACATGGTCCTTCCTCGGGTTCCTCCAGGCTTTGGTAGACAAGTTCTGGGAAATGTCCTGTCGGTACCTTAAGGTATTCCCACCTGATAGCCATCCCCAGCTACAGGATGAGGGCCATATGGGTTGTCCCACTGCCACACAGTAGGACAGACTCGGGAAACCCTCTTGATTCTGTAGTTTGCACTAAGATGGATGGAGGAAGGAGCAGCAGATGAATACTTCCCACTGCTGACTCTGAGGTGGCAATACATGACTGCTCACAGGCAGACAGACCAAAGGGGTGATAGCTGGTTGTATTTTAAAGCCATTTAGCAAATATGAGCAGGGCATACCTTGTCAACTCCCATATTTAAAAATGTATCACAGCTGAAAACTACATAGCACAGTCTCTGTGGGGCACATGTAAGATAAGAAAGGACAGAACACTTGTAGAAGGACATGAGTGAAATAAAGGTTTGGGATTGACAAGAGGTGCTCAGTTGCTCAATACAAATGCATGATGTCAGAGTAAGGGAAAAGGAAAATTGCTGACTGACCACTGGTGCCACAGCACCAAGTACCTGAGCCCCCCTGCAACTCCAGTTTTGGTCATCAGCCTATGTATGGCTCCTTGTGGTACATGGCACACAGTCAGGTGGCTGGGGCAGACGCATCAGGACAGCCCATCAGATAGCCTACCACTGTCATTCATGGGTGTTTTGATGGCTGAGAAGGAAGGTAGAGCAAGGACTTTCTTTGGGCCCTTGCACTGCCCTGGTCAACCAGCACTCCTATGCACAGAGATGTTTGGATCCCATCATCCTTGGGAAGTGGATGGTATCATGGCAACCATGGAGGAGCACAACCAAGGCATGAGATGCTTTCCCCTACTTTGTCTTTGCTAGATGATATTTTGGGGACTCATCCTTGCATTCAGGAAGGTATCTAGTGCCCTCTGAAGATTTGTGACTTCTCTACAGCCACCAATTAGTGGCTAACAATTCTGGGACAGCACATCCAACATGTGTGTGACACAGGTCTCCACAGCTTTCCTCCAAACTTTCAGACGTTAGCCTAAGTGACCAGAAGCTGCCAACAAAATCACCTGAGCCTCCACTTTCCCAGGGTTCCTAAACCCAAATTAGCTGTGATTACACAGGCCACATAGCACTTGTCCCAACAGTCCTACAGCTAATGTTAGGTGGAGCATGCCTCCAGTTGTCTTCCTGAGGACACAGGGTGAAGGGCTGGAAGCAGCACTGAGAACCCCATGAGCCTTTCCATCATGACCAGAGCAGCAAGGACTGGGTTTATTTAGCAGCCATATGCCCTGCCTTCCATCCCCACAGAACACAGTCAGGCCACCCACACCCTGGCTGCGACTAGAGGAGAGAGCAGCCACTCTGGGTGCACAGGGATGGATGAGCCACATGAAAATTCTGCACACATTCCTCTGCAGGGTGGCAAATGTCAGAAAAATACTGTAAAATACCAGATGGCTTGTCAGGTTTTCACCCTTTTCTCTTGCTCTCCAGCAGCATTTGATCATGGTATCTTCTGGGCAAACACATTTCCTTCACTTATATGTCTGCAGGCCCTGTTTACCCTCTCCTGAACACCATGGTGTGGCTGGGTGGGGAAAAACATGTCTCACAAGCAGCTGCATGGGGTATGATGGGTGGGAGGGAGTTTCAGGGAGTTGCTTTCTCCCCATTTCCCAAAGTGAAGGATTTGGGAGCTGTGGGTGAGGGAAGATGGATGAGCAGCTCAGTGGCAGTGAGAGAACCACAGCTACAGGGAAGGAAACATGTTCAAAGCACAACAAAAACATACTCCCCATGAGGACCAACATGGCCCCTAAGTATTAGGAAGATGAGCAGCGCTGGTGGGGACACAAGCAAGACCTTATGGGGCAGGGCAAGACTGGTCTAGAAAGCAGACAGGGAGGGTAGAAGGCAAACCAGGACAACACCAGCATCACTCAGTGGAGCGGCACATCCCAGAGGGACTAGCAGTAATAAACCCTGGCCACGTCACCTAACTGAAACAGCAGAAACAGTGCCCCATCATTGAAAAGAAGCTCCAGACATTTCCCTGTGAGCAGAACCTGGAGGTGATGTGGACAACTAGGGTCCATTACTGAGGAGCAGGGATGCAGCAGATTCAAGAGAGGGCATGGTCTGTCCTCAGGGGTAGGGCACGGTTCCCATCCCTCCTCCTCCATAATGCAGGAGGTTTACAGCAAACCTAAAAGTCTCTTTAGCCTTTCTATTGCCCAAGAAGAACTTCAGAGCACTGTGTGATCTCCTGGTGTTTCCTGAGTCTCTGTTAGTGCATGCATTCACAGCAAGTCCTGGAGGTCTCAACAGCTGCATGGCCGAGTCATCAGTTCAAGAGTCTCATGTGTCTGTTCAAGGCCAGAGTTCACAAGGTGTGCTCCTGGAGCAGATCCCTCAGTTCCACTTAATCCAAAAGGGTGCCAGGTCACTGGCACTAGAAGCTCCCTGCGATGTGAACTGAGGCAGGGTCAGTGGGGATGACTGGGACATTGGCTTGGAAATCACGTCCCAGAGCCAGCTAAAATGCTAATGTGAATGTGCACCGAGGGCTCTGCTCTGTGTCTGTTTCTCACTGATCTAGTATATCAGCTGTTAAGTGAAACAGGTCTTCTATGCTGACTAAAAACACTGATTAATTGGTCCTCAGAAGACATCTTGTTGTGGAGTCTATTAGGGTGCTGTAGGGTCTTTTCTTATGTGTTTTGGAACTCAGCGCTACATCAAAGCCCAGAAGAAAAATGGAAAAGGAAAGAAAGAAAAAAAGGGGTTTATTACAACTTGTTCACATTTATCATTTGAGGGCAAGCTTTTCAGAGACAAATGTCTGACATTTAACTACAAAATCTATTGTCACATGCACCACAGCCAGCAGTCACCAATTGTTTGCTTGAATATTTAGTGCAATGCCACAGCACAGTGAAAATAGCCAGATGAAAACACTAAAACCCACTAATGTAAGCCCACAAGATGCATGGAAATGTGGTATGATGAGCCGTAAGCTGCAAGGCTTTGTGCTCAGCATTCAAAAGCTTGTACTTCAGGCACCGTTGTGATAACAAGACTTTTTCTCCTTTGTTCCTCTTGTATTGGCAACCTACAGAACTGTGGTGCCACCAGGAGAACTGATGTGGAACCGCCTCCATTAGCAGGAGAAAGAGGGATTCAAAGGGTGTGGAGCTTACTGTCAAGTAGGGACATCCATGCCTCTTTAATAAGCTATTATTCAAATACAATCCAGGTCCCATTTTATCTGAAGGCAAAACGAGGCTTCCTCGGAACTTCAGAGCATATTATGCCACCATGGATTAAGACACAATCATTCAGCAATGCAACTGAGCCATAGCTAATTCCTATGTGTCCACTGATGTTTCTCTGCAAGAAGGGAAAGTTAAACTTAGGATCCAAAAATACAAATCTGCATTATGAGAAAGTAGTGATTTCCATAAATACTAAGCCAGACAAAAGTCTGGAATTCCCTACTACACTGAAGAAGAGGCATATTTTTTGGAAATGTATAATGTGTCCATTTTTGCATTGTGTCTTTAAAGGAGAAAAGTCAGTCTGTTTTCTCTCTGCACTGAAGAGACTTGCACCTCCCAGCCTCCCAGTCTCATGCAGTAAACACCTCCTGACTTGAACAGGATGGATTTATTTATTTATTTATTTATTTATTATTCTGCAACTAAGTTACAGTGGGAAGAACTTTCCACAGCCGTAAGTGAACTGAGCAAATTGAGCTACCACATGTCATTTGATTCTGATTTACTTATTTTTAAATTGTCAGGGATATACTAAGCCTGCTGACATTTTGTGGTGGTTTCCAGCTCCTGCCATGACAGTGTGACAGCAGTTTTCACAGTGTAATAGGCTAGAGCATCACCATTGACAGTGTCACTCTTGCAGCACATGGGAATAGCAGCAATCACAAGAGAGTGAGCATGCCCAGGGAGCAGCCTGAAGTTAGTTTGGGGGACGTCAGAAGGAAGGAATTAATGCAAAACCTCTTCATCACCTTAAACTCTATCGTTGCTCCTGGAAGGTTTCTTCTGCTGTCATCAAATAGCAGAGAGCCACCAATGAAAATGGTTGTAATGGGTTTTTACCATCTGGCACCTGAGCGCAGGAGGTGTTCACGTGTGCATGAGCTTGTTTTTTCAGCATTTCTGTCTCACCCTTACACTGTGTTGTATTAACAGTCCCTTCAGGCTCAGATTCAGTTGAATTTAATTTAATTATATTAGCAAAGCAACAACGTCCGTTCGCATGACTAACATCGGTAGTTTTCAGAAACGCATCTCACATACAATGTCTCGAGGATGTTCAGTTAATAGCCTGCAAGTAAGGCTGGCTCTAGTTGCTAGGACAGTGATGGAAGTGATGTAGGAAGAAAATTCCAAACCAGACATCACAGATCAGCCGATAAGCCCTCAACTGTTTTTAACTTCAAATGCCTCCAGTTCTTTATGAAACCAGAGAGAAGCCCTTTCTCAGCTGTAAAAACAACGTAGATAGTTACATTTTGGGATGATCCTTCCTCATTTCTTCCTGATTTCATTGCTTTCAGGACCAGAAAGCAAGAGCCCGAGAGAAAACTTAATCCATATACTGTGCTTCTTACAAACAGATTTGTTTTGCTGCTTCAGGGGTAACTTCAGTCAACAACAGGTTGAATGTTTGGGCAGGTGGTAGGACCAGAAAGAGATTAACATTGCACACTGACTGCAGTTTTCTTACACACAGCTGTGAGGATTATTTGTCTATGTTACAACTTCTGTCTACTCCCAACTTCTGCTTGTTTGGAATCAGAGTTTTACTGTCCTGCAAGTTTCTTCCTCATTCCCCAGTATCAGTGACTCCAGGGATTGAGACTTTGTGGACTGATGAAGTACTTGAGATAATAGTTTGCAAAGAGTTGATTCCTTTGAGTCATGCTAAGTACACCTTTCACCCGCTGCTGCTGTGTATTTTATACTTATTTATTAGCGTAGAGCCATAAGGCAGCATTTTAAAGCGTGCACAGTTTTAAAGAGCAGATATAGGTGTAGAAGAGAGAAACTGTTCCCCAGCTGGTACCACAATATGTTATTTGTATAGATCCCAGGCATAAAACCAACCAGCTGAAAGCAGCAACGTCCCTGCAGAATTTCAACACCAGAACAAGCACATATCTCACCCTGTGCTTCAGACCTCTGACTAATAACAGGGTTAAAACATGTGCTTGTGAGAACCTGGTATAGCAAGCAGAAAAATGGAGAGCCTCTCTGGAGCAGGTGAGCCCCCTTGCCAGCACAGACCAGCTCTGTATGGGGGAGTCTTGGTGCCATGCCCCACAGCCCTCACTGTGGATCAGGGAAGCACTCTGCACCTACAAACTATTCAGTTCACATATTCTAAATAGAGAAAAGAGTTCTCCCCTCTAGTAACTATCCCACAACTGAATAAGATTGCAATATGTGGTTTCCTTTTTCCTGAGATTCTCTCTTCATTTCCCTCTTCAGTTCCCAACATTACCTCATTGAGCATCCTCCCACCCTTGATCTTGATTCTCCACACTGATGTTTATGACCTTCCAACCCCCTGCTCATGCCCCAACATACTGAACCATCTTCTTGGGCCATCTACAAAAATAATGTCAATTGTAGCTCATTGCCAGGGATCTGTCCCTGCAGCTCCTTGAAATCAGATCTTCCAGCTCCCTGGGGAAATGCAGAATGCTGAGCCCCACAGCTCCAGCTTGCCAGTACCACACTGGATACAGGTATCTTCCCTGACTCGTCCAGTGTTTTCAAACTACATTTGCTATAGTTTTTACCCCAGCACTCTCTATTTTATTTTAACAACAGCTCTTTCTTTACTTTCTAAAGGAAAGGCAGAGAAAAAAGGGTCACTTAAAAAATAATTTCATTACCAACTGCTCATTTTCTCATGCTTCATGAGGTTTTTAAGGGGACAGAGGATTGGATTTTCTTATCTTTTTAAGTTACTTTTTTTTTTCTGTCTTTATCTTCTTTTCCTGGAGTATTCCAGTGTATAATTCAACTAATAGCCCGATATTGCAATGACCTCAAAGAAAGCTGATACTTTTACTCTAGTTGAGTCTTTTAGTTTCTTACTGGAGATCTAAAGGACTTTTTTTTTTTTTTTTTTTTAATGCTGTATTAGGAACTTGTGGGAAAGGCTGGAGTAGATTCTTCTGAACTGCATTTCTACCAAAGCTTGCTTCCACATTTCTCTGCCTTCTCCAACAGTATGGATTTTCCCAAAATTCTCTAGTATCATGGAGAACTCTTGAATGCTGTTCACTTGCCGTTTTAAAGCACAGTGAAGCAGTTCTCAAAGCAAACTTCAGTGATGCTAGGCTCTTGTCTTGACCTACCTAACCACTGCTCAGCCAGGACATGCCAGTGTAGCTGCTTTTCCCCATCCAGCCCTCATGCTGCAGTACTGGGAGCTGGAGGGTGTTGATAACACACCCCTGTTATGACTGCCAGTGCTCACATGGCACCAGAGGCTGGGGGAGAGGATACAGCCAACCTGAGCTGACCAGTGGCATATTCCATACTGTATGACGTCAGCTCAACTATAAAGGGAGATGGCAGAAGGAGGATGGGGGGGCATTTGGCTTTGTCCTCCAAGCAGCTGCTGTGTGTTCCTGGAGCCCTGCTTCCTGGACTCGGCCCGACATCGCCTGCAGACAGGAAGTAGAGAATAACATCTTATCTATCATAACCCACGGCTCCTTGCGTCTTATTCTCTCCCTGCATGCCGTGCTGACGGGGGTTGGGGGGATTGATAGAAGGGGTTGGTGGGCACCTGGTGCCGTGCCAGGGTCAACCCACGACAGCCAGGAAGACTCACAGTACAAATCTGTAAATGGTTTTGGTGAATGGCTGCTGGTTCCCACAGTGCTTGCAGATCCTGCAAAAGCAGTAGGGGACGCTGGATGTACATGTCATTTTCAAGATTTGTGGGTACAAAATCTGCTTCTCCATTATGCAATATTTGCTTATCATCTAAAGCACTGACATAGGCCTCAAAATGGTGCCAGCTATCTTCGACATCTTCATCTCTCTTAGGCAGAAAGTCTGAGGGAGTTGGGTCTTTTTTGTCTGGAGAACAGAAGACTGAGAGGGGATCTTATCAATGCTTATAAATACTTCAAGGGTGGGTTTCAGAAGGATGGGACCAGTCTTTTTTCAGGGGTGCTCAGTGACAGGACAAGAGGTAATGGACACAAACTTGAACATAGGAAGTTCTACCTAAACATGAGAAGGAACTTCTCTGCTTTGAGGGTGAGAGAGCACTGGAGCAGCTTGCCCAGAGAAGACGTGGAGTTTCCATCTCTGGAGACATTCAAACCCATCTGAACACATTTCTGTGCAACCTTTTCTAGGTGAACCTGAGTTGGCAGGGGCGTCGGACCAGATGATCTCCAGAGGTCCCTTCCAAACCCTATCATTCTGTGATTCTGTGATACTTGCCTGTTAGGAGTTGTTATCTCCATCCAGTCCCTCCTTCCTAAGTTCCTGATGGGATCCTTCAGTCCCTTTGGAGAGAAGGTACAAAATACATGATTCAGGGAGAATCTGCCCTCTTTCATCAGTGAACATATGCAGTGATCAGGAGCATCAGCCCCAGCTTCATTAGTGCTTGAACAGCTCCGAAGATACTAAACACTCTAATATCCACTGAGGACTTAATAAAAGGAGTTTAATCTCTGCTGAGAAGAAGCGAATCTGAATCTATCCCTGGAAATTACTTTCTCTACTAGAACGACATAAAAACCAGCTAGCACCCTGCGCCAAATCCACAGCCACCCAGCAACAGCACGGGATGCCTTGTGTAACGTGAGCAAAGAGGACGGTGTTCGACTGCCTCCAGAGCACGCCTGCCTTTTAATTTACTCTCTGATTATTTGTTTTCTTAAGGCAGAAATCCTCCGGTTTTGAAACGAGCTGGCTAAGCAGGGCGGCTGGGAAGCGAGGCGCCGTGGCATCCGCAGGGGAAGAGTGACCCCCGCTGGCCACGGCCCGGAAAGGAGCCCTCGGCCCCCTCCCCACCGGGCTCCCCTGAAAGCTGTGCTAAGGAGGAGGAGGAGGAAGAGGAGGAGGAAGCCCATGTTGCATACCAGTGTCCTTCTCTGCCTTCTCCCCGTCTGTCCCCTACAGAAAAGCTGCCAGGCTCATTGTGAGGTTGGGGCTTAGCGCAGCCACCGCATCAATCTGCAGGCAGAGCACCCATTCTCATGGGGGGTGGGCAGGGATTTTTGGGAGCAGAGCATACCCCAGAGTTTTATCCTGGGGTATGCGTTGGGAAAGCACTGGGTGGGCTACTACCACTACACCTCTTCAGCCTCTGCTCTTTCCTGTAGAGCGTGAGGAGCCCAGTCACTTGTTAGCAGTGATGCTGCACTACCTGGTGGGCAGAGGCGTGGAAGTCAGCTGGGGCTCTGGCTCCCTGCGGAAGCTGATGTTGGAGCTAACTGCCTCCCAGACACTCAGCCCTGACCACCAGCAACAGACAAGTCTCACACTGTGGTCATCGAGATCAAAATGCACCTCCAGCAAGAAGGCCGTGGGCTTCTTCACAGTCACTGTCAGCTCAGATCAGTTTAGCTTCTCTGGAGCTGTCCATCATAAAACACTTGGAGTGTGTTAGGCATGGCAGAGATATCTGAGCTGAAATATTGCCCTGGAAGACCAGGCAGGTGTGCTGTACCGTATGTTGCCTCAGCTGAGCAGGGCAAAGCCTTCAGCATGTCTGTGGAAACCATGCAGGGCTGGCCCCATGCAGTGGAAGCAGAGCCTCAAGGCTCACTGAGTTTCCATGGAGGAAACACAAGGAGCAATGGCTTGCACTGGACCGACCCAGCAACTGTACAAAGCAACAGGCATTTTCTCTGGGAATTGAAAAGAAAGCTGCTGGAACGATGGCTGTGCAATTAGATTTAAAATTTAAATCCGGACGACCTGGAACAGCCTGCATCTGTGCTATGCAGCTCCCTTAGTGTCCCCAGCACCACGGCCACAGGCAAAATGTTCCTGTGGCCATGTGCTACCCTGTGAATGAATTAACATGGGAGAGCCTAGGAGGCCTGAGAAGCAGAGAGCAACTGGTGCAAAATGATATCTAGGGCAGCCCTTGTAGGTACAGTGAGTGCAAAGGTTGGTCCAGCATGTTTTCAAACCACAGAGCTGCATGTTGGCCCTTGGCTATGGAGGAGAGCTTGGCTTTTTCCTTGCCACACTCCAAGAACCCCAGGTGTTGATGTGAAGCCCGCTCTCCTTTTGTAGACAGTGTAGTACATACTTAATATTCTATTCATGCCTCTCTGCAGCTTTAAGAATCTCAGTTTCTAGCTTTGATCCGGTTCCTGCAACAGTAATTAATTTTCCTTCTTTTTTTTTTTTTTTTTCAATATGCTATTTCTAATTATTTCTTATTTCCTTAGGTTACCTATTTCATTTCAAACAATTTTTTTTCCCAAGAGCAGATTACTTGACTGTTCTAAGAATATGTGATTGCACACAGGTCATCAGCTAATTGCAGGGATGTGACATAGGCATCTGGCACACCTCCCTAGCACAGTCTACCAAAGTCTGTCCTAACACTTAAAACCAGCATTGGCATTCATCTCTCCAAACTGTGCACGAAATTGTAGGATGAAGTTTCCCTCTCTCTTCCTCTGTTTCACACAGAGACAGCTGGCTTATGGTAGCACAGAGTTTTTAAGCCAAAGCAGCAGGAAGGTTTTCAGATCTGGTGCGGTGAAGTGCACAGCGAGCTGGCACACACAAGCCTTTTGTCACCACTTGTGTGCATGCTCTTCTAGTTGTGTGCTTCTTTCTGCTTGATGCTCTGACTCTTTCTTCATTTCAATACTTCACTGACTTTTTGAAGGGTTTTGATTAATCTGGTAGTATTACAAGATGAAAAGAATCCTAACTTAAGCAGCAAACATTAACTTGCTGGAAGAGCTGCCACTGCTGTAGGAACTGCTGCACACACCATATTTCGGTTTCATGCCATTTCCTTTCTGTGATTTCTGCAGAGACATGTGTTGCTCTGCAAAATTTAACCACTCCAGCAATCACCGTCAGGCTTGCTGGCAACATAGTCAAGACACTTAACTTACACTTCCTTTCGCTGTCATACCTCCATACTTTTAAATGTCTTTTGGGGATGGAAAAAAAGTCCTGTGGCATCACTGAGACAGATTAATGGATCTTTCAGTATCTGAAAAGGCTCAGTCTGGAAAAAAAGCTGGCTAGGAGGAATATGACAGAGTTTTCTAAAGTTATGGATTATGTGGAGATAGTAAGTAAAGGATTCTTCAGTTTCCTCCAGTGTGAAAAGTTACAGGTGTCAAATGAAACTACTGGGATCAAAATTCAGAGTGAGCAAAAGAAGGTGGCACATCCCTGTCTAGGTACCAGACCTCTGAGACACCTTGCCAAAGGATGTCTGGATGCAGAAAACTTACCTGGATTCAAAAGTCCACTGGACAGCCTCCTGAAGCAGAAGTCATTGGAGAGCTACTAAACCCACATCATGGGAGTCAGTTGCCTTTAATGTCATCTGAGCTGCCCCAGGATTACCCACCGTACTCCAGATGCTCCCCTATAACAACACAGCACACTTGAAGTGCTTGCATCCTCCCGCAGCCCCACACAGGTAAATGTCTTGGACCTCTTAGACATCTGAAGGAAGTGTTACTACTGACTACATGTGGACAGATGAATTGACCTAGGGATCACCTGAAGTGCCGTTCAGAATATACTCTCTCTTGAATATGCCCTTCAACAACATGTCTGTAGAGGACCCGTGAGGCATACCCTACCCTCCGTTGCCCTTTGCAGTCAACCTTACCCAAGAGATTCTTCCTTCGGAATAGCCACATTCTGAGTAAGATGCCAATGTCAAACACTAGCTGGGCTCTGTGGGAAGGGAGGAGTAGTACATTTAAATTTGATGTGCCAAAACAGAGGGTTAAGGGGACATTTTTTCCTTTCAAATCACAGAATCACAGAATGTTATGGGTTGGAAGGGACCTCTGAAGATCGAGTCCAACCCCCCTGCCAGAGCAGGACAAAACTAGAGCAGATCACACAGAAATGCATCCAGACAGGTCTTGAAAGTCTCCTCAGAACCCTCATTAGATGTGAAGACAAAAAGACGGCAAAGCACAAAGGTTTCATTGGCCTTACAAATTTCCTCCATTAAAATTACACTTACGTAGAGCAATTAAGTTTGGAAACACCTCAAAAAAACTTTTGAAGGCCCACTTGAAACCAGCTAGCACCACCTTTGTCGGAATTTGAACTAGGGCTGACATAGGTAAAAATGCAGAATAAATTTGGTCAAATGTATCAGAATTCCACTGGTGCACAACAGAGATGGACTTGATCTACTGTTTTGATACCATAATTACATGCTACCTGATTTATCCTCTACCCTTTATAAGACATGACAGGTTTCACTGGTCAAACATAGCTTTTTTTCAGTCAAGATGGGTCAAACCCTTTTGTTTTGTGAGGCGGTGTCTGACTAACCAGACCTCTTTGCATTAGTATTCTGATAGTGGCCTAGAAGCAGAGCAGCATGGAGGGTAGCAGTTGCTTTGGTTTGAGTCCACTTTCTGCTTTTTTGCCCCAAGCATTGCCTCCAGTCACTTGCACTTCCTTAAGAGGATTATTTACTAGTGATATTTTCTTGAAAAAACATCAGCATAATGTGATGCTGTTGCTTTTGCTTAGGAAAATAAGAGAAGTTAATGACCAGGCATATGTCCAGGAGGGATTACTGATGTCATTAATATTTCTTTTTTATTTAGTGGCTTAAAAATAACAACAGCAACGAAACCAGACTTGTCTCAAAACTTTTTTAGTACAGGCTAGCTGATGTTGGTGACCTCACGTCCCTCTCTCCCCTGTCACCACCCAATTCTACTGTGCAATCTGGGAGAAACGTTTGGCTTTCAGCTCTGCAGGCAACAGAAACAACTCTCAGAAGCAAAATGTTCCTTTGAGTTGACCCAGATCAATATATTTTTTTCAGAATCTCCAGTGAATTTAGGCTTCAGATGGGGTCATTTTTGGTAAAGACTAGATCACTGGAGGGTAGACACTGTCAAAAAATATCTCCTGTGAAGTGGTGGGTTGTGATGGGGAGGACTTTGTGCCCTGGTGCTGAAGGCACTGATGGAGGCTGGGGTGTGTTGGTATGGGGTTGGCTGTGCTTCTGTGAAAGCAGAGAGCTGAACTGAAACCCTACACTGTCCAAAGCAGTGCCTTAAATACCCAGTGTTCCCTCTTAGCCCTCATTGTCTCAGAGAATGTCAGTGGGGAATGCTGTTTCGGGAGGGCAGATGATGCTGCAATCCATTTTCTATGTCCTTCTCCTGAACCTACAGCTGTTGTGTTCAGGACTGTGGAGACCACATCCCTGCCTCAAACATATTTATGGATTTACAGAGCACTTATACATAGCAGAACGGCTTCAGCAGAAGGAACTGAGAACATGTCACTACAGACCACATAGTCTAGGGGAAAACAGTTGAATTTGGATCAGGCTTGAATTAGAGGAGGAATTTGATGTACTATCTCCCACAATTCAAGTGACTGTCCTGATTCAGCTGAGAAGATTTGGTGTGCAGCTGAATGATTTACAGGTAATACTCAAATAGAAAAATGTTAAAAGTCATTATGGATTTGGGATGGCAACTCAAAATTAACATCCTGCTCTGAGGAAAACTTGTTTATTCTATGTACTATTTCCCTACACCTTCACTTGACAGAGACATACCAGCCATAGCCATCAATTCCCTTTCCATACAGCAAAAACTGTTTCTTACAGGAGAAACATCAGAACTCCTTCAACAGGAACTCTATAGGTATGTTCCAGGTGGGATATTTATGTGGCAAGTCTCCAGCCTTCTACACAGCACCATTTCTCTGTGTCCTTACACATTGCTCCCAAGATAACAGCAATCAATATGAAAAAGCTAAAAATATCTACCATAGCCATTTGTATGTCTCTTTTTATCTCAGGACATGGGAAACTCACAGTTTCAAGTGTAATTTTCCTCAGAAAAGGAAAATATGAGAGAGCATTGTTCCTACTTTATAAATAGAGATCTTGGAAGCCAAGTGGGATGCCAAGACCTCACAGCAAGGAGCTGAATGTTTAAACCTGATTGTTGAGATGCTGGGGAAAGCTCCAGATATTAGAAGTATTTAAAAAAGAAAAAAACCCCCAACTTTTTAAAAAACCAAAACAAAACAAAAGGAAAATAAAAAAACAGGAAAGAGAAAAAAAAGTATGAGTCCAAAGTCTCTGATATAGTTGAATAGTGAAAGCAATGCAAGGATAGAGAAATCTTGCTTCTTGAAGTTTACATGCAATTTTGGATGTACTGAACTCCAGGACTTCAGTTGAAAGAAATGTTTTGCAATCCAAGGCAGATCTGGGAAGTCATAATCCCAATGAAAAATACACCAGATTTGTAAATCCATGTAAAACCACTGAGAGATAAATCACATATGTACCTACACAGCGAGTCCAATCCACTCACAGTGGGCATGTGGAGTCTAACCCAGCAAGCCTCAGGCTGGCCAAATAGAGATTTTCATCGGTCGCCCTGTGGTTTCTCATCTGCCCTTCACGGTTAAGAGTCAGGCTCCTTTTGCTTTTCCAGTGCCATCTGAGCATCCTGTCCTGTCAGCATGGGCACACTGAACCTTGCATTGGGAACTGGTGACCAGCCAACCTGGCAGCTGAAATGATGGGTCAACAACCTACTGGTATGCATCTGGCCAGAGTATCCATACACTGCCTGTAACATGAAGTCAAAACTACTTTGGCACAAGTCACAGAGCTCCTACCTTGTCAGCTACTAGGGGATGTTCTTCTATAATTAGCTGATGGAGCTTGTACTTCGAGAAATGTGAGTTTTGCCTCTGCTGCAAACTTCTTTTTCTGCAATACCTCAACACAAAGACTGGCTACTCTGATGCAAATATCAAAAAGCTCCAAAATGCTCGAGAGCTGGTGCTACTCAACTACAAACAGACACCCTCTCCCCAGCATCAAAAAGTTACAAAATCAGCTCCTTGACAGCCATTCAGAGGTACTTTTGTCTCCACTTTGTGACAGGGAAACTGAGGCATGGCAAGCGTGGGTGACTAGCACAAGGTCATACACGCCAGTGGGAGTTCTGGGAATAAAGCCCAGAAGCTTTTGGCATATTGAGACACAGACATATATTTCATACCGCCTTGGCAGGCTATGGATGCTCTCCTCTCCTCCCCGCACTCAGCGTGCCACAGAAACAGCCTTTGTTCTCCTTAACTGGCTTCCCAATGTTTCAAACATCATTTCTGCCATGAACTGTATAACTTGTTCATATTTAGTCTCTGTGGAGTGCTTGTCCCATCGATACGTGGTTTGTTTCTGCTTCTGCTAGGCTGGACTCAGTCTGATTCTGACTATTTGACAACTTCCATACCTTTGATCAGCGTACAGGGTCAGTCTGGAGAGCTTGTGCTGACATTTTTAGTTGTCTTTTTTCCATCACAGAGACCCCCTGGCCACTAACATTGATCATGAGGAGACCTGTTTTCATTTGCTTTTACCAAAAATGTTTAATTCTGATTATAATGACAACTTTTACCCTTTGCTAGCAAAAAGCTGAGGCAAAAAGATACACCAGCCCACCAGCAAGTCACAGGAGGGTCTAGAGCTATAATTTTATTATTAAACTGCTTGTTGGCTGAAACCTGTGCTGCACGTGGGTTAGGACTTTCAATGAAGAAGGAAGAATTTGAAGTCCATCTAGGACAACTTGTGAGCACCACAGATAGCCATTAAACTGTTTGTGTGCTCTCTGCTATTTTTCAGTTGGAAGGAAGTCCTGACCTTGAGAGTTGTGTAAACACAGGAGTTGTACAAATGCGTTTCCCGCTCCCCTCTTGCCCTGCGTACAGTGCCAGGGATGGTATCACATGCTTTCCACACATTGATGATAAGCTGAACTAACAAGAATATGAAGAAAATGTGCCAAACCCACAGAGGGAAATGAAAATCAAATCCCCTTTCTCGCATCAGCGTCAAATTTTTATTTCTTGACAAGGTAGGAGCTCTGTGGAAGGGAAACGAAACGATTAAAAACCACATAAAAACTCGAAAGAAACTGCATATTCAAGTCATCCACTGCCCTCCCGTGGCCGTGTGTAATGCACTTGGCAGCAGAGGAGAGCCTCATCTTCAAACCCATTCAAATACATTGACCAAATTAGTAGATTATCTTTTATGTTATCTTTCCCTAGCACTTAATGCTCGGCTGTTGTCTGAAAGATCACTTTTAACTTAAATAGTGGTAGAGTATTAATCAAAAACCCCAGAAGGTATGTTACATGTACAATTTAAAAACCATGGGAAAGTATAATGTATTAATAGTTCGCTATAATTTTTAGAAAAATAGTGCATTCTTGTGACAAATTCAATAAAAACTCTTGCTATAATGGATTTATTCTCTGAGATTAACCCTGTATTTGTTCTTAATACAGTGCAAGAGCCCCTGAAAAATTCCTGGATCAGATGTAGATAGGATTACAAAATCGTACTCATTTTCCCAAGCCTTTGGCAAAGAGGCAGGATTGGGATTGTCAAGTGTGTTGGAATCATTATTTTGAGGCTTTTGATCCAGCAGCATTTTTGGCGTGTGGTGTATTTGTTGTCACCGCATGTACTATTGAGGTTTAAGAGATGTTCAGGAATCCTAAATCAAAAATTGACTACATTTTTCAGAATTTCTGCTGTTTGCATGAGCTGTTTCCCACGTTTGCCAGTCAGTTATCCACAAACTGCTAAATTCTTGCTACGCTGCCGACACCGTGCAAGTGCATCATGCTTCTATGAAAATAATGGGAAGATGTGCTGTCGCCACAGAGGCAAATGCTGAAGGTCAGGTGAAGGATAGGTTGCTGACAGAGGTGGTGTCAGTGCAGATGTGATAATAAAGGGCCAGCTTCTCTGCTGCGGATGCTCTCCCCCCCCCCCCAAGGGCAGGGTGGCAGGCAGCTGCCCATGCAGCAGCAGGGGAGTCTGGTGGAGGGATATCCTGTGCTGCCCAAACCCATCAGAGCCACTCTATGGTTATGAGGAAACCCCTAAGCAAGGGCATGGAGAGGGAATACTGAAGAATGTACAAGTCTTTCTGTTTAAATACAGCTCCATAGTAAGCAACCAATATGGAGGAAGAAAGGTGGGCTCTTGTTTCCTCTTCACCAGAATCCAGAAGAGGTAGCTGAGTTGGTGACACACAGCGAAGCCTGGAGGCATTTGATTCAGCACAACATAACATCTCCAGAAAGTGTGTGCACTTGTACAGCTACACCCAGACACCATGAAAGGAAGAGTAGGTGGTCAGGAGCTGGAAACAAAAGAAACTAAGGAGGCAGCTTTGCCACCACAGGGGATCCAGGAGTCATCCAAGAATGCCAGCGATACTGCACTACCACCACATATCCATCAAGGCAAGCACAGAAGAGGTGTCTGAAGAGGAATGATTCAAAACGCAACGGGGACCTTCCCTGCAGCTGACAGCAATTGATCATCAACAAGGATTTTGCAAAGGAGAAGAAAGTGGCACAAACAACAGAATTATGTACATTTCCCTGAGGTATAAGTATGGCAAGATTGGGTGGGACATCTCATGTCTCTCTTCTAGTAACAATACAAAACTAAAACCAACAGCAGTGACACACGGGCAGCCCCTTGAAGAAAGATGTCAGGCTCTTTTTTGCAGCTTCTTCCAGAAGCTCTCTTCAGAGTATCTTTCAATTTTCCCTAGGAAAGGAAACAGGAATATTTATGGTTGAAATGTTCATTGCTGGATCCTCTCCTAGTGCAATAGCAGACTGTGCAAACAGGAGGGTGCACATCATCATCGTGTGCAGGAGCAGAAGGCTCTGCTGGAGACTCATCAGAACAACTGGGACGAGGCTGAACTGCAGAAGCGAACTGAAGGCAAATAAAGTAGAAGCCCAACTTCAGTCCTTCATGTTTTGCTGAATGCAAAGTAGATGATTTGTTTCTGCTTCCTAATATATGGCTAAGAAATGAAGCACCAAGTAGGGAGCACCAGATGTTTTAGAAACATGGTGTAGCTGCATTAGATGATGTAATTGTGTCACTGAAAGCTCATTGTATGATTCACTTGACTTGAATGTTAAACTGGCTGACTTTACCCTGCTTGGAGTAGGGAGGTTAAAGGAGAGGGAGGATCAGCACTTTAAATTACAAACATCGTTCTCTCATTTAGACTTCTGGATAAACAAAAACTAATGATATTTTGAATATGTATGGAAGAAAATGCTGACTAAACTAGGCCAGGAGGGGGCATCCAAAGGGTCTGGCATCTCTGGTGTCAGTCAATCACTCATATCTATTTCATTTCATTCACATGTCAGAGAAAATATTTACTTACCTAACAAAGCTTCATTTGCCTATGTTTGCAGTGGCCTGATGACATGAGCTACTCTCAACTCCAGTACAGAGGCAAATAGGCTTAGGTTACAGTTAAAAACTGCACTTCTGTTTGATGGAGATTACACACAGAGTGAGAATGAAAAACCAGCTAAACAGGGACTTTGTTGGGCCTTTCTTTATTCAGGGCATTGTTATACCAGATCAAAATCAGGGTGATTGACGCCTAAGTTGTCATTTTAACCCCAGCACAGAAGTTTGGGGATGTGCAATTAATAACTGGCCCTGGTACCTCCCAGCAGCAGGGAATCAGATAATGACATAGTGTGAGGCTGCTGCTTGGGCCAGAGATGCCTCAGATTCGTTTCACTAAAAATATTTTCGCTTTGAAGAGTCCTTCTGTCTTGAATCTGGGTGGGAACAAGAAAGTTTAATAGGATATGTAAGCAGAAATGCCACAGGACAACTCGTTCACCTTCAACATTTTTTGCCTTACTGAGTGGCACGGTGCGTACAGAAAGGCTGCCCTGGAGAGCATCATCGAGCAGGGAAGTACTCAAGCCAAAATAAATGACTTATCCTTCCTCCGAGTCATTGCAGCCATGTTCTGGTATCCAAGAAACTTTATCATTGATGTTTGTAATTAGGGCTGTACAAATTATGATTTTACAAACATGTTTACCTAAATAGTAAGTATGTTATTTGTCATTTCCTTCTTCACCCCAGTTTCTTCTCCATCTTCCTATCTCCTTGGCCACCAAAAGAGATCAGAATACAAGATTGTCTGTAGAGCTGAGAAACTGTTTAATTTAGCTGATGAATGAACATCTTCCTGACTTACAATTCAATGAAACAAGTATGCACTTACCTTTGTGCAGGTAAAAGTTGTCACAGAATCTACTAATGTTTACTCCTCACGCTAAAAGGAAACCTCAAACAACAGCAGCAAATCCAGCAGTTTCTCACCTTATTAGCAAAGAAACTGCTCAATTTTAAGATAGTCTGAGAGAAGCCATTCTGAAGCCTTCAAGATGCCACCAAGCCTAGAAGCCTGGTTTTAGACTGGTAAAAATGTATCACAAAATCTACTTGGTCTCTTTGCCAGCACCAGCTGCTTGGAGATGGCCTGAACCATCATTGCAATAAAGCAAGCTGTTTCAAACAGGTTTTGTGAGCGGAAACCTGCCCACTGCAGCCACTCAATTTCTCTTGTCAGGTATCATAGTGTTAAATATGATGGAAACACCCTCCTGTGGATCTCATCCCTCTTCCTCCCCATGAAGTCTTAGAATGATACTAGGTAGAATTTTAAAACATCATGTAACAACCATTAGGTTTGCATGTGTAAAATGATTGCTTGTCCTCTGTACCTTCCTCCTATCAAAAGCTTCTGGTTTACCCCATTTGTTTAAACACTTGTTTGTTTTTTTCCCCACCAGCCGCAGCTATTTACCAGCATGTATCACGCACTTGGTCCTTTTTGACATTGGCCTGGTGCTGATTGGCTCGGGCAATGCATGTTTCCAAAGCTCTCTGAAATCTACCTACGGGTTAAAAAAACTAATAGCCAAGGCAAATCATTACTAAGCACTTGACATTTACCCATCTTGTTAGCCAGGTCCAATAGCATGGAGAGTTTAGCTAGCAATCCTACTGTTCCTTCTTGTTTGTCGTATTTTTAGGCTCATTGTAAAAGTACTAATATTTTCACGGTTTTCAATGAAGGACTGAAAACTTCTTTAAGAACTTATCTGAGGGATTTGATATTGTGAACCACTTCGTCAAGCAGGCCTTAAAAAGATTTCTATTCATTCTGATTCCCCAAGTGGGCTCCAGACATACCATAGCTACATAAATGGTGCATTAGGTTTAGTTATTTTTTTGCCATCTACAGTAAGGTTTGCTTTTGGCCTCACAGCAGGAAGCAAATAAATTAAGTGACAATGGTTATAGCAGCTAGAAATTCTCCATATCATCCTCAAACTTTTACAACCCCTTAGTATTCTGCAGGGTTTCAGTAGCTGGTTAAGAGCTACAGTGAAATCCAGGTACTTACCAACTCACATCTGTTACGACACATACATTAAAGTAAATGTGATCTTTTGACTTATTTTGATGGGAATAGCAGGGCTGGCATTGGCTTTCAGAAAGATAGCTCGGAGAATATTTACTATTCAGATGACACTGAGCTTGAGAAGGAAGAATAGCTACAGTCCCACCTTTAAAACGTGTAAGAGTACTTTACAGCTGGAGCTGCAAGAGGAAAACCACGGGCTGTTGACAGCTTGCACAACAGCACAGGAGAAAGCAGGCACAAACTTCACCCCCTGCTTTTTCAGGAGTAGAACGTGCACACATTTGGGAGCCATCTGCTTTTAGGGTGATGCTTTCTTCAACAACAAACCTTCAGGTTTTCCCTTTCTGAATCGCTGTGTGACAATGAATCACCGACAACCTTCAGTGGTGGGACCAAAAATAGGTATTGACACAGAGAAATGCTGGAGTAGAGGGAAACCTTTCCTATGCTCTGCCCCAGGTCTCCCAAATGACAGCAAGTATGTTACTCCACCAACAAGCACTTTGGATCCTCCTGGGAGCAACCACTTTCCCCTGCTCCAACAGCTGTACTCACATATTAAAAGGGGTGCCAGGAAGCCGTGGTGGCAAGAGCCACGTTAGCATGGGGTAAAGTCTACACACTGAATAATTATGGTTTTCATTATCACAGTAAATCACTGTATGTGAAATAACAGCAGTCTCTCTACGTGTAGGTGTAGTTGATAAATCAAAGCTTCTTATTAGGTAATAACTGTGCTTCATGTGGCTCCCAAACAAATGCTGCCTTCAAAACAATGGTGAACCATGGCCCAACCTCAAAGCCACTGTGCCCAAGCAGAGACACCCCCAACCATTACAGATTGTCCTGTGAAGGACAGAAAAAGGGCCTCTGTCTGGTGACAACCCATACCTCCTCTCTCCAGATCTTATTATTTCTGTGTCACATTTCTTCTTTAATTGATTTCCTTCCATTCTGAAAAAAAAAAAGCTCTATTTTAGACCCTCAACTTGCATCCTAGAGTAACCAGCACTTCTCTAAGACCCTCTAACCCACATAAAGTGCATCTGCTAAGAATACCTTTGATGTTTATTGCTTGTTTATATTTTTCCTTTCTCTGAGTTCATGCACTGGTTCTTCCTATATCAAATTCCAGTTTCTTGCACTTACATTTCAAGGCTCTTGACAACTCTATCTTTCTAGCCTTGTCTATTACCGCATCTCAACAGGTATGTTGTGAAAATAAGCTTGTTAGTAATTTTGAAGCACCCAGAAACCATGGAAATAACCATTGCAGAGAAGCTCATGAGGAAATAACCTATATGAGCAATTGAACTCTGGTATTTCCTAACTGTGGAGTGCTCAACGTTACAGTCTGAAGTTTCCTTGAACAGCTTCTCCAGTCTGCAATGGTACATCATTTCCCAGAAAAAGTATCAAAATAGAGGCAATGGCTGGGCTTGTTGGTAAAGACACAGCTGTCTTAGGGTGCGATTCATCCTGGGATTAAGAGATTTTAATCTTGATGTCTGAGTGTAGGCTACACTCTTGAGCTATATGTTCAGCTTCCACTGTCAGTCAGAGATTCAAGCCATGCAGTCAGCACAGCGGGAGTGGTTCAGCTCACCCAAGAGCAGACACTTCTGCTCTGCTGAGGAGCCCCGAGGCCACACAGATCACTTGGCGCAGATCTTCATGGATTACAACCCAGGCACCTGAAAATGCCTAGCAAAATCCTAACATAAAAGCAGATGTACATGGCCAAATCCAGAGGCAAATATTGAAACAATGGGCTGCCTTTCTCATTTTTATTGCATCACTTTTTTTTCTGGGATTGTAAACCTCACGGCAGGCAGTCTGAGACTTTGAGTAACATTACAGGCAAGGACTCGTGCTGCTCAGATGATTCGGGCCCTACCACGATATAAACACTGAAAAATACTACTTGCAACACCACCACCACCACCTTTCTTCCATTTTCCCTTTAACATGGTTATCCAGGGTGGGATGCAGTTGCCTGAACAGGTGTTTAGCCATCATTGTAAGACAGCCTGCCTGGCCTCCAGCTGCCACTCCTGGTCTCAGGTATCTCCTGGCTTCTGCCAGCCAGCTCTGCACACATGTCCCAGGTCTCCCAGGAAATCTCAAGAGGTACTGGGCACCTTACTTGAACTCCAACTTCGCAACAGACATCAGCATGGAGACAGAGCTGGCATAGAGACTTCTACCAGTTGTTATTAACAATTTCAGTGGAAAATTAGGAGTATCATAGAATCATAGGATGGTAGGGTTTGGAAGGGACCTCTAGAGATCATCGAGTCCAATCCCCCTGCCAAATCACGATCACCTAGAGCATGTTGCACAGGAACACTTCCAGACGGAATTAGAAATATTAGAATCATAGAATGGTTTGGGTTTGAAGGGACCTTTAAAGGTCACCTAGTTCAATCCTCCCACAATGAGCAGAGACAGTATTTCCACCCAGGACCTGACTGATAGCTAAATAGCTTTTCAGGGAACTTGTGCAGTTCCCTGAAGGGTGCTGTCCTAGGGCACTCTCAGACCACTTGCCTCCATCTCCTCACATGGAAAACACAGCCACCTTCACCTTTTTGGCAGTGCCCTCTAAGTGAGGGTCAGACCTACCACTAATTACTATGATTGACCAAATTCCTGCCAGCAAGGCTGCAGTAAGCAGCTGTATGTGCCCACATGGCCAAGAACATCCAGGATATTTCTCACATGCCCTAATTTAATGGTTTTGGGACTGGGGAATAAACTGAGTTTGTGAGTATCTCACCAAGACAGAAGTTCACAGGAACAAAGAGACACCTGACCTTGACAGGGCTCTCAGGTTTGGCTGCCAGCCCATCCAAGTTTGCAATATTTAATGTTTCAAGTCCCGTGTTTCAACCTAGGTACATATTTCTGACCTCCATGTTTATTAAATACATTTCTATTTCTAGCCTTCATGGAGAAGTCCATAAACATCAACCTCAGCAGCCATAAAACTGTAAGGCAATGAAAAGAGCTAAAAATCTGCTCAGATCTTTTCCTTTCCTTTCTTTTCCTTTCTTTCCTCATGTTCAGGTAGGTGAAATGCACCTGCAATATTGACATCATCACTTACAAAATGTGATTTGATGTGAAGGTCTGAAGGCACTTATGTATAGCCTTGCAGCTTTACTACCTGCATGCTTTTGTCCTGTTATTTCTTCCAGAAAGGTCACTTAACACTTGCTGAAAATTTTCCAAAATTACCACACAAAAATCCAGCCAGTACAGTGCTTTGGGCAAAAGCTGATGCACTCCTGCTAGAGTTCCATTCTCAGGATTATTTACTTTCATACTGATAGCAGTGGCCATGAAAGCAGAGAGAAGGAGAGGCATGCCCCCCCCCCTTCATGCCCAAGTTTGAATGCAGTCCTTCCTGTTATGCTGGCCCTTGAAATCCTTCCTGCAGTGTCATGAGGAGAGACAAGCAGTGACAGTGACCCCTTCCAAATAATGCTGGTGGCTGAAGTATTTGCTATCTGGGGAGAGGAGGGTTTAACTCACTGGCCGTTAAAGTTTCCTACACTTCCCACTCTCACCCTTAAGAAAGCATCCTTAGTTCAAAGTTCTACAGAAAGCCCAGACACATTCAGAATAAGGACATGAACGAGAAAGGTATTGTAGATCCATTAGTTATAATTTACACACCAATGACATACAGCATAAAGACAAAATATACAGATTTTCCTATATACATATACATGGATCAACACAGTGCACAATTGAAAGTTATGTTACAATTAAGTGTACAATTTTAAATATGGCTTTATAAACTAGTAGTAATAACAGTGCTAAAATAATGTATGTCTCACTTAAGTTCTTAGACAAACAACAGAATGCAGCTACAGCATTCCAGTCCCCACTTAGCAATGCGTTGCTTCGCCTTGTCAGTTGAACCTTGTACACTGCAGCTAGCTGGATATACCTCTCCCCCTGTACCCACCTACATACACTTTATTCTTGGTGGATTGCACACTCCAGTGATGAAAACTATGAGACTTGCATTCTTCAAATATCCTGAAAAATAAAAACCCGTAGATTCGAGGAAAGATTAGTTACAAGAACAAACTAAGTGAGGGACGAACACAGAGATAGTGCCCAGTGAGAATATCAACACGACCAGTGAAGCTTAAAAAAGCACTGTCTTTTTGTTTGTTTGTTTAGTGAGCTAAAAAACGACCACCGGTCACATCTTGTTTGCCTTACTGCCCCAAATAAGGCAATTTTTTAGGTGAGGATAATTACACAGAGGAATAAAAGAAGTGGTAAATTCTGGATCACTTGGAAGCTGGGTCGGAAACTCTGGTCCCACTGAAGCAAATGGCACTTTTGTCAGTAACTTCAAAGGGGACAGGATTTTATTTGTTCTGCAGAAGTTGAATGCCTTTTGGAAGCGTATGCTCTGCTTCAGCTTTTGTTTCTTCAGCTGAATGTGGAAATCATTAGATGAAATCCTACAATGCTTTTTAAACATAAGTCAGACTAAAGGCCCACAATGATCTCCTCTGGCCTTAAAAATCTGGAAGTGGGGCAACAAGGACGTGTTGCTAACAGTTTAGCACTGTAGGGACACACCAAATGGTTTTATTGACTGTGATTCCTGTGCTGTACACAGACATTCCAGTTCTTCTCCAAACTTCTCAGTGAGCTGCAGAAATACTTGCCAAGAAGTACTTCACATTAGGGTACTTCCACAGGGCAGGAATGCAAGAGAAGACTCCCCTGATGGCCATCAAAGGGAGAACGGCCCAAAACCACCGAGACGCAGCTGATTCACGTTGCAACATTTCTCTCCACCAAGGCAAAGCTGACTGGGGTCACCAGTCTGAAAATTAAGACACCCCTCGTGCCAACAAGAGGGCAACACCTTCCCTCGGTAGCGTGCCCAGCTGGACGCAATGGCCCGTGTTCACCAGTAAGCTCAAAGCTGTGCTCAAGCCCAAATGGAACCTTGTCCTTACCCTTCCCCACCTGGATACAGATGACCCTGTGGTGCGGGCATGAGATGCCAGCAGGCTGGCAGCCTCACCAGAGCCATGGCTACTGAAATGAGTCCCTTCCCTGCCTGCCCAGCACTAAGGACTACCCAAAGCACAGCACACACAAACACCTTTAGCATTAATCAACAGCTGGAAACCGCTGCAGTCATTCAAAAGTACCTCTAGTCCTCTTGGTCCATAGCATTACACACTACCACTTGGGTGCTCCTCCAGATCACAGCCACTGACATGTATGGGCATGACTCATGCTTATGCTGTGTATACCCATTTCCATATGCCAGCTACTGGGCCATCCAACAAAATTCTGCGTTTAGAGGGCATAATTTGCTTTATTTTGATCATATGCCTAATTCATAACTTTACAGTATTTGAGGATTGGGGGGGGGGGGGGGGGGGGGGGTGGATGATGT
>WTSP01021837.1:6234-21625 GCA_025331215.1 Actenoides lindsayi | reverse complement strand
GCACCATTGCAGGGGAGGTTGGCCGGGGCTCTGAGCACCCTGCTCTGGGTGCAGATGGCCCTGCTCCCTGCAGGGGGTTGGACCTGGTGACCTTTACAGGTCCCTTCCAACCCAAACCAGTCCATGACAAACTCTCTGCGGGACCCTGCAGTTCTCCTTTGGGAGAGGATGACTTCTTGATATTGAGGGTCTTTTCCAACCTGAGCAATTCTGTGACTTGTGCAGCTTTGTTCCCAGAACGGATGGGAAGCAAGGGTGGGCAGAGCATGGTGAGGGGAGGAGATATATTACAAACCTGTTGCATTTCAGCCCTGGTGGGATACGTTGCTCTGTTTGCAGCAGATCATCGTGCCCTCCCTTGGCCATGGGGACCACGGGAGGCTTGGCCAGGGGAAGAAGGGAGAAGACCCAAGAGCAGCTTGCAGTAAGGATGCTCTGCTTGCTTCCAGCTGGAGTAAATCCCATCACATTCCAGCCTGCAAGCAAAGGGAAGGTCAGTGGTGTCCGAGCAGCTTGGGCAAGCTGTGGTGGCACCTTGCAGGGTCTGCTCTGCCATTATCCCATGTGAACCCATCCCGGTCCCTCTCTCTCAGACCCTCCCACTTCAGCCTCTGCTTTGCATTTAGAGCTGCCATTTGCAGCTCTTTTGTTATTTTCTGCTGTTGGCTTTAAAAAAAGCAGCTGACACTGTCGTGCTGTTTGGGGAAGGAAACTATTTAGGGACATAAGTAGCGGGTTTTGGAAAACTTACCATAATGGGAGAGCTGTGGTTCCTTCCAGCCTTGCATCTGCCCAGCTCCCCGCCAGCCAGCTCTGCTTAACGGGATGCTTTTAATGGGACATTAACGACCCAGAAAAAATACCACAGAGCAATTCTGAGCAGAATAATTGGGAGTCAGCTGGAGCTGGGGGGGGGGGGAGCTCTTCGTGCTTCCCAAGCACTTGTCCCTCTCGGAGAAGGACGTCACATCCCCGTCACTGGTTTAAACATGTCCTGGGTTGACTGGTATGTTGAAAGCCAGAGTGAGCTGATGAGCTTGGCAGGACTGGGGTTTGTGGGGAGAAATGGCCTTTTAAGAGGCTGGGGTTGAACTCAAACACCCCCTCCACAGCAGCACTTGGGAAGTGATTAGGGAGAAGCTGGGAGAGGTGCTGGGTCTCCTCTCTGGTCTTGGTTCTGGCCGTGATGCTGGGGAAATGTG
The DNA here is from genome assembly GCA_025331215.1 of Actenoides lindsayi. Taxonomy (NCBI): domain Eukaryota; kingdom Metazoa; phylum Chordata; class Aves; order Coraciiformes; family Alcedinidae; genus Actenoides; species Actenoides lindsayi. Next base: position 20,423 of record WTSP01021837.1, on the reverse strand, counting down.
TTGGCTGTGTGGCAAAATGAGGGCTCCTGTATCCCAGAAAATGATGGTTATAAATTGGGGTTGGCTGATGAGGAGCCCCCTTGTTGGTGATCCCCATCCTCTGCTTCATCAGATGCTTCATTATCTGTTTCCATCAGGAGACACCTTGGGCTCGAAGTGTCTGGTCGTGGGGCTGCTGCCCCTACTCCCAAGCAGCACCTGCTGCCCCTAACTTGCAGTTCATGGGATTTTTACTCCAAAATGTAGCCCTTTTGGGACAGGAAGGGTATGGAGGAAGGTGGATGGGGGAGAAGGAGGAGAGGAAGTGGTTTGCTCTCCAAGTCCACTGTCTAATCAAAGGAAAGCTGACTCTAAAGGCTTCCCGTTCAGTGCGGTGCACGACAAGGAACATGCACCGTTAAAAATGTTCGAGTGCCCCCGTTCCCCAGCCCCTCTTTGAAATCACAACAGTGCAGCCCCGGGAGGGGGACAGAGCTGGATGGTGCCCCTCCCCATTGTACCCTCCCGGGTACCGCGACGGGGACCGGGCTTCTGTGAAAAGCAACAGGCTGTGGGCATCTCCCCATCCCAAAATGCAGCACGTGCACTGGGAATTGTCTTATCTGCACGTTCATCCCCTCTCCCCAGTTCCCTCTGGAGTTGTACAGACGTTACTGGAGTCAGGGAGAGCTTTCTGGGGATAAACCAGCTCATTTTGATCCCAGGGATGCTTCTCTCTCTCTCTCTGGTAGAAGAAACCAGCTTCGTCCTGCAACAGCCGTACCCAAAAAGGTCTTGGCAGGAGGGAGGTGACACCCACATCGGGCCTTAGCTCTCAAAGCTCTCTCCCTGTTTGGGTCAGGACCCACTTTTCTGCCTTCTGATGGGCAGCAATATGGGGCCCAAGATGCTCGCTCTGCAAAAGGATCTGCTGGTGGCTGGAGGGGATAGAGACGTGGCTATGGAGGCCAGGAGGGAGCCATGGGGGTGCTGGGTGCTCTCGGGTGTCTGTGCTGAGGATGCTGCTCTTGGCAAATCGATGCTAATCCCATTTCTGGTGCAGAGTCAGCACCACCCTGGTGGGCTGAGAGTGATGGGTTTGGTGGGAGCCGGGGGGGTGCAGGGGGAGGGAGCTGATGGATGTAAATTAGGGTGTAAATCAGGATGGCTCGTGTGTCTCTGAAGCACTTGGGGCCTTCCTTGCTGCTGGGTGATTCTAAAAGAGGTGCAATGGGGGATGCCCAGCTTCCACAGTGGGCAGTGAGCTGTGCTGTGGAGGGAAGGTCTCCTGCCTCTCATGGCCATGGTCTGTGCCCATCCTTCTCAAAACCTCACCAGGAGGAAGGAACAAAGAGAAGTTTCTCAGTGAGCCCCACCACCTTTCTCCTGGCTTCTCTCCCCATGTTTCCTTGCCACTTTTGCCCTCCAGTTTGCCAGCTTGCGGGACAAACCCATCCCCTCCATGGCTGCCCTCCACCCTGCCACCCCAGCAGGCACCCAGCCCCTGTCCCACCTCGACACCCCATTGCTGGCTGTGTTTCCATGAGCTCCTCATCTCTCTGAGATGCAGGATGAAGCATTTTCTGGGTTTCCCCACCCAGATGTCCCCTGTGGAGGAGGCAGGCGGGTGGGTTGTACCTGGCCTGACGAAATTTGGCTCTCAGCCCTGCCAATCACCACCCCAACCCGCTGCAAAGCCACAAGATCAGGCTGGGAATAAGAGCAACCCGCTGTGGGGCTCTAATTAGTCTAATGGGAAAAATTGCTGGGGGGGAGATGGGAATGATCCAGCCACATTTGGCATAAACCCGAGGCAGGCTCGTGGGCGTGGGTGGGACAGGAGCGAACCGCTGACTGCCGGGTTCTGCCGCCGATGGACTTTTCAGCCTCGGGCACATGGCTCAACTCCCAGCCTCAGCTCTGAGATCCCAAACGAAGGCGGCCAGCGTGCTGTGCCGCTTCCCAAAGGCTGCTTTTGTTCTTTTTTGCCTCGGATTATGGTTATTTTTGTGGCTAGAAGAGACCGTTGCGTTCAGTAACGTCGACTTCCTGCATTAGACAGGCCGTAAAATGCTGCGTGGTACTAAAGCCTTATTATTAGTGTTTATTACTGCGGAGGGAACGGGCTCGGAAAGAGCAGCTCCATGGGTGGGGAGCTTTTTAAAGCAATCACCTACGGCCACGCAACCTGTTATGAAAAAACTCTGTGCGTAACCAGGATGGATTTGTTACCGCGGAGGGGCCGCGGGTAATCGTAGGAAAATCACCGTCTCTTGAGATGCCGGAGCCAGCCGCGTTTGTTCGGGGAAATTAAGGGGCTCGGTGCAGTTGTTGGAGGTGTTTCCCCCCCCCCTCATCCTGATGCAAGGTTGCTTTGCCTGCAGAGGTGGGGATGGTGGTGCTTGGCAAGCCAAGGTGCTGGGTTTGCTTCTGCCCGACTCTCCTCGTGAGTGGAGGGAGCCGTGCTGGGTTAATTCCTGGGTAGGGAACCACGGTGCTGAATGCTTAAAATCATAGAAACATGGGATTGTTCTGGTTGGAAGAGAACTTTTAAATCGTCGAGTCCAACCATTAACCCAACACTGCCAGGTCTTTGGTTTTGGGTGGAAGGCAAGAGCCAAGAGGTGCCCGGAGTTGGGAGAAGATCCTTGAGATGTGGAAGAGCAGTAAGTGTGATGAAGTCTTGGGTGGAGGTGCAGAGTCTGAAGAGCACAGCTTGGAGGGGAGTTTGGGAAGGGATTAGTGGGCATCATGATTGCTGGGACGTCCCCAGGAAGCAGGACAGGATGAGGAGGGGATTTAGCTGGGTAGAGCACAGGAGCTGCAGTCTCTTTGGTCTTTATCCTTCCCTTCTTCTTCCCCACACACTCCTCCCACCCCAGCACCCCCTTAACTCTGCCCACCTCAGCCCCTCTCTCTCCATCACTGGCAGGACAACCTCTGCCCCTACAGCCCTTGGGGCACAGCGACTGTGCCACCACCTCTAACCATGTCATCAGTCACCCCAGCTCCCCAAGATAAAGATCTCAAGAAGACCAAACCAAGACACAAAGGGGCTTGGGGGAGGCTGGCATTTTTGCTGCACCTGGATTTATTTATTTCTCCTTCCTGCACAGTGAAGCTTGGGGAGGAGAAATGGATGAAAGGACCCAAGGAGCCTCTGGGGCCGGATCCAGCTCCACAGAAGAGCCCTGGGCAGTGTGGGGACCTTACCTGGTGCTGGAGAAGGGCAGTGCAGGGGTGGAGAGAGCCGGGACAACAGGCTGAACTCATCAAGACGTTCACCGACTGGCTTCCCTTCCTCTCTGATTTTGTTTAAATGAAACCATCTGCCCAGATGAAACGGTGAATTAGCTGAGCTGCCGCCTGGCTCCCCGTGGGGACAGTGGCCAGAGGAGGGGGGAACAGGATGAGGGGCTGCAGGGCTGCACCCCCAGCCTCAGACCAGTGGCTCCCATAGAGGGTGGGGGTCAACTCTCCTTCTGTGTCCCAGAGATCGGCCCCAGGCAAACCAGAGCTGCTCACCCGGGAAGATCAGAGCCCTGCTCCGCTGGCCTTGGAGGAGGGTGAGGAACTGGTCTCTAATCCATCCACTCAAGCCGAGCGTGGTGTGACCTTCCCTGGCTCGTGTCCTTGGGAGTCCTCTTCTGGGCGGTGGTGCCTGCTCGAGCGGTAAGAGCTCTCGCTGTGGTGCTGGGGAAGGGATGCAGGGTACCTGGATGGGTCTTGGGCCAGCATGGGGAATGGCAATGTAGGGCTGAGGCAGGACCTGGGTTGGCTCAGGGTGGGATTTTGCTGGATTTCCACTTTTGCAAGCGACACCCACACTGGTCTGGTGGCTTGGTGAGGACCTTATCCCCCTGTTGTTCAGCTTGGGAAGACTTTCTTGGTTCTCAAGAGATGTCTTCAGAGGTGAAGCCCACTCTGGGTGAGTAGCCACAGTCAAGGTGGGGGGATCCTCTTCCCCCTGGGCACCTGAGAACCAGTCTCAAACCCTGTTGTGGTGCCCAGCTGTGGACCCTCATTGTGGGCTGCCAGCCTCTGGCAGTGGGCTCAGCTTCCCTTGGTCCTCTCCACTCCTGCCACGCTGGATGGTCTCCTGTGGCACTGTTCACACCCCAACTGCCACCTCACCCTCCATGCAGCACCCGATGCTGTGCCAAAGCCCCCAGACCAGCCACCCTCTCTATAGAGCTATTGGCTCTGGGGAGGACATGGGCTCCTGGTGCTCATCACCAGCTCCTTGCTCAGACCTGGCTCTTGTCATCTCTGCAATGAGTTGTGAGGTCTCTACCTGGGTGGGTCCCCAGGGTTTTGTCAGGGACATGCTGGGTGGCTGGACACAGCTCATTGTAAGCCACCCTCTGTCACCAGCACAGGAGTGGGGAGTACTGGAAGGGAAGGGGGCTGTGGGTTGCCATGGGAAGGGGTGGGAGTCCACAGGTGCTGGGAGAAAGGATGGGGATGAACAAAGTGGGTGCAGTGGTGAGGAAGGTGGTTAGCTCTGGTGTGCAGGTTGTGGCACTCAACTGTTCTCACTTGGTATCATGTTTTCTGAAGCTGTAGCATCTCCTCTCCATGTCTGGGTGGTCTCCTAGGGTCAGGCTCCCCCACCTGCAGGCATTTGTCAAGGCCTGGCCCAGGCTGCCCAGGGCAGTGGTGGAGTCCCCGGGATCCCTGGAGGGGTTTCCAAGTCGTGGAGCTGTGGTGCTGAGGGCCAGGGGTCAGTGGTGCCCTGGCAGTGCTAGGGGAACACTTGGACTCTAGGATGTCCAAGGCCTCTTCCCCGCAGAATGATTCTGCAGTTCTACAATAAAAGCTGATGTGTTTTTCTGTTCCCGTTGAGCTCTCCACACACCAGCCCAAGATGATTTAGAGCAGTCTGCCTCTCACACAACCTGCAGCACCACCCGTCCTTCACCAAACCTAAGGCCAGTTACACTCTGCTTGGGCCCAGGGCTCTGTTTAACTCTTTCCTAATCAAGAGTCACAGAACCAGAGACCTTTAAGATCCTGGAGTCCAATCCTAAACCATACAAAGCAAGTATGCATAAGTCCGTAGTGCTCAGCAGCCAGGAGGGCAGCACCTTTGCCGCAGGTGCTGAGGAAAGAACCCCATCTTGCCCCCACTCCCTTCCCAGTGCAGCTTGGCCACCACCAGGATACCACCCCTGAAGGTATCAACGGACTTAATCTAAACACGAACTGCTGGATCTCATCTTCTCAGACACAGGAATAAAAAGGAGCTGCTGGGCACCCTGGGAGCTCTAATGGCACATGAGCCAGGCCCTGGTTTTACACCGCCCATGGCATCTTCATGCAAGCTTCAGTTTACAGGCCAGCAATTCCAGAGCAGAGGAAGAACAGCCCCAGTGTTGTTATGAGCTGCAGAACCACTGTGAACCTTCCTCTCTCCAGCTGATTTTCCAGTAGGCATTACAGAGCTCACCCTGGAACTGAGAAGTGCACCAGCATCATCTGCCCAGCTCAGCCAGGCTGCTGTTAAATACCAGTGACAGAAGAAGGCCCTGCCCCTCACCACAACAGCCACAGGTAGGACAGACCTGCAGCTCCCCAGAGTCTCACTGAGAGACGTGGCCTCACCTTCCCCGGTACCACATTCCATTTGAACCCAGGTGCACCCCAAGACCCAAGTGCACCTCCTGCAAGGCAAACACCCACAGCAGGTCCTCAAGTGAAAGACTAACCACCGAGTTGTAACCAAAACTTTAATCCCAAGGATCTCACAAAAGACATTTTACAAGTGACATGAAAATTCTTGTACAGTAAAGAAATGTTTAATTCAGTTTTTACAACGTACCGCCACGCACTCGACACAACCCCTCCAGCTGTCAGTCCTGCTGTGTATTTGGTCTGTTCAGAGGTCCTGGAATAGATGGTCCATCACTCATCTATTTAAAGTACTCTAGTCACAGGAAGTACAAAATTAACTGACCCTACGGCTAAAAATTTATATTTCACGTAATATAAAGCAGCTCAGTTCGGGTAATGGAATCAGAACTACAGCTCTGGACACCACCACAGCTCGGTCATTCCCTTCACACGCCACTGGTTTGACGTTCCCAGTTATCCCCCAGAACTGGACCGCGGAGCATGGACGCCTGTAGAGCCGCAGGCTGCTCGTGGCCAGGCTCCCACCACGACCCCCACCAACCCTCCCCCCACCCCCCAGCACAGCAAGAGCAGACACCTCCTGCCACCGCCGCGAGCCCCCGACGGTACGTTGTAAAGAGATTAATATTACAAATCATAGGATCTGCTCAGAACCATATACAGATTCACATCTTTACATCTGCCACCTGTTACAAGATACGAGGAACAAAGCAAGTTCAACAGCTAAAACATTTTAAAAATGCACCAAGCTTTATGAAGTTTCGAAACAAAACAATGTTCTGTACATACTCCTCCCGTCCTCAGAGCTAAGGACTCCTGTACACAGCTCCTTCCCAGAGTCCTATTTCCTTTCGTTTGACCTGGAGCGACTGGAGAAGAGCAGAGAGGTTAGTACCCGGGTGCTGCCAGCAGCAGCTTTTGCTTTAACCCCCCCCATCAGCCCAGCTCAGATGATACTGAAGCGCTTTAAAACGCTGTTCATTACATGAACACTGAGGATTTAATTGTTCCGAGGTAAAGAACCTCCTCAGACACCAGAGAGGATTCTCCAGCATGACCTTCTTCAGTATTACCAAGACATGGAAATAATTTTCCACTGGTTACTCCAAAGGTGAAACCTCCAGGAGACCGATCCTACCTGCGAGACCTGGAGAAGGAACGCGAGGGCTTGTGATTCCTCTCCCGCGAGAGCGACCTCTCTCGTCTTCTGTCTCTGGAGAGGGACCTGTCCAAGATGACAACGCCAGGTGATTACGGTGCCAAAGCAAAGCTGACAAGGCTGGCTCCACGGCTTCCCTCCAGGAAGTTAAGGACTTCTAACTATTCCACCAGGGGACACGTGGTAAAAGATTATGGGACAAGCCCTTCCCTCAGTAAGGCTGAGCAGCTCAAGCTGTACAACACTGCCGGTGTAGTCAACAGGCACTGACTCCTCTGCAGCACTTCACAGTCAGACTACAGCGGTGCCTCAGACAGCACAACGTGTCCACCTGGACTTATCCCTCCCAGCCACCCACCACCCTACACTCCAGGAACCTAACAGTCACACATGAACTCTGGAAGCTTTGAAGATCCCAACAGCCAACTGCGCTACACCCCCGTGTCACCACCAGCCAACACTCCCCACCAGAACAGGCTCCCCAGGTTCTCTCATCAGCTGTGCTTGTGGCTCACAGGAGCTGGAGGAGAGCAGCACATTCACACCCAAACTGGGAAAAACTGGTAGGAACCTCGGGCAGCTGCTGAAAAACTAGCAACTTCTGTTCTCAATCCTGGAATCTCCAGTACCTGTGGAAATACAGGAACTCCGGGCCAGCAATATCAAGACTGGTTTGGATTGGAAAGGACCTTTTAAAGGTCATCTAGTCCAGTATGACTGAAGCAAAACCACCTCTCCCCATTCCTGGAGTCTAGCAATGCCCACAGCCTGACCATTAACCTGCTTTGGCTCATTTCTCCTCACAGCTCCCAGACCAGAGCGCCCAGGCCGTAAGGAACCGGTGCGTACCTGCTGCGGCTACGAGAAAAGCTTCTCCTTCGCGGTGATCTAGAACCAGAAAGAGAAATGTGAGGCTTTTTATCCATTCTTGGAGCAGTAACGGGGTGAGGCATTTCCCAACTTGTCAAACTCACTGTTGGGCCCAGGGAACGTGCCAAGAATAACTGGCATCCATCATCCAGTCAAAGGCATGGGAGGATTAGGCAGTAAAACAAAGCTCAGTGTGAACAGCACGTTTCCAACCACGAATTCACTTTAACTACAAATGCTTCACAGCAGAGTTGTCCAATGCAACACTTTCCATTTCAAAATAACTGCCCAGAACACCACACCAAAGTCCCACAAATGGTTCCAAAAAAAAAAAGTATCTATTAAAAAAAATAGCACAGACCAAATGTTTTGGAACCCATGCAAGCCAAAAAGGTCCAGAACAAGACATAAGAGATACCAAGTGGAAAAAAAAAGTGAGAATGCGCTCAGTGTAAATATTGATAATGCCATTAAGTGCTACATTAGAACTGCATAGTTGTGATTGTCATTTTTAATGCCATAGAGTGTGTTTTAGACTATTTTCTTTATAAAAGAATAAAAAAAATAAAATAACCTTAGCTCGGCCCAGTTCATCCCAAAAAGTAATTGTTTTAAGTTTTGAAAACTGTTAGTAAAAACCATTTAAAGGTGATAGGACTTTTTTTTTTTCCTCTTTTCCCTGGCAAGGACAAGCTAAAGTTTGTTAGAGCTTTATTAAAAATTTAGTTTGGCATCTCACATGCAAATATACTGGTTTTTTACGTTATTCACAGTGTAAGAGCTTCCGTATCACCCTTAAAAGTTTTCTCAAGCAACATATGTACGTTACCACTCAATTATGCACAGCCAGCCTTTGATTGAGAAAAGTAATTACTTATAAGCCGCTTACTCCTTATTTTAACCAGCAGTAAACTGTATAAGCAGGAAAAACTTACTAGTTTTTGGTTTCAACAAGCTAGAAATGGTGAGGTGAGGCTGCCGGACTGACTGCCAAGAAGAATTTGCTGAAAAGGTTTTGCCAGATGTTGCGTTGTATTTAGTTGGTTGGCGAAGGGGGTGTTGTGGATTTTTCCTGCTTTTTTGTTAGCCGAAGGCTGCTGCTGTAGTTGTTGTGAAGACATTTGGTAAATAAACAGCTGAGCTGATTGGCCGGGAATGTGTGGGCGGTCGAGGTGGCTGCTGCCGATTTGGTTAAGGTTGGAGAGAAGGCTGAGAGAAAACAGCATGCTCGGGAACCAAAGGGCGGTGCAACCTGACGACTGGCCATGCCTGGGTCATGTGAAACGACACCAGCCAAGCTGCATGGGGCGCGCTGGTCACATGACGCTGAAAGGGCTAGTTGACTGGCTAATGCAGACTCAGAGGGTGGTGAGAAGAGACATGATGGTGACTCTGTAACGGGTTCATTTTTATTAATAGATGGACCAAAAAAAGCATAAAAAAAAATGAAAAACAAGCCATCAGTACAACCGTCTATTAGCTAACAAATACTCCTAATGCGTTATTTTTCTTTCTTTTTCAACAGCAAAAGGGGAGGCTCGAAACCCTGACTCGGGAGGACTTCACTCACCTGCAACAGGTCAACTCAAGTCCTGCAAAAACCACGTTGCAGACTTAAAGCGCCCAGACAAAGCTAGTCTGGGTCCAAGAACGTCCCAGCTCCCAAAAATCCTGCTAGCTTTTAGAGCTGGGTTTGCAAACCTCAAGTGACAGGATCGTCACACGACGTTTTTAACTCCAAACACTAAAGTGTATAAAGATTCTAGATGTTTAGAGCAACTGTTACTGGCTCTATTATTAAACAGCTGCCTACTCAGAAAACAGTTCAATAGTGCAAACAAAGCGGAGAAACACATCGGGATGGAAATGCTAAGCTGCCGTATGTCATGTTTTGCCATTATGGAATAAAGGAAAGGAACAGCCTAAGTTGAAGTATGGGGAAGAAAGGGAAAAGTGTGACTAGAAGATGAGCAGATTTTAAGAGGAGCGAGGGTTAAGTCCAGGACAGGGCACTGACTATCAACTCGCACAGTGACCTAAGGACAAAAGCCAACATTCAACACAACTTAAGTTCACCTCGATTTTTGTCAGGTTTCGGGGTTTGGTTTTGGTTTTTTTTTAGCATTTGCCATCTCCAAATTGTGATCTGATAAGATGACCGTTATCCATCAACATGCTTTTTAAAAAAGCCTGCTTCTAGGATGCTAAGTGGTAACAGTGCCCAGAGCTCTACGGGTGTACTTTGACCTCGGGTACCTGCGGCGGGGAGGAGGGCTTCTCCTGCGATAGTCGTCGCGAGGACGCCTGCCCCAAGACGGAGGGGGGCCCCGGTTCCGACTCCGTTTCTCACCGTTGGAGAGCTCCACCCTGACACGACACCCACAGAGGGTTCTGGGAAGAGAGATGGGACACTGGTTAGCATTTCCAGGGACTGGTCTGTGTGCAAAAAAAGCCCTCACAGAATCGCAAGAGGGAAACGGAACAGACAACAAAGGGTAAAAACATCCACATTAGCACACAGTGTTCAGAGACTAAACAAAGTAGATTCCAGCATGACAGACAAAATGTTTGGCCACTTCCGCAATCTTGCCCTGCTATTAAAGCAGGCAGAGCCAAGGATCACTTTTGCTTCTTAATACTACTACTGTCTGGAATTCAACTGTTGCACAGCAGGAAGTCCAAGTCAGGTCTAACTTGGGAGTCAGACTATAAAATGTAGAATTAACTGTCCCTGCAAGAATGGCTACCCTTGTATCACTATACAAATAAATACAGTGTAACAAGCGTGCCAAGGCCTTGCTTTTCCCAGTTGTAACTTCCCGGTTTGAATTCCCAATTTAAATGCATCACTCCCCACCATTTCTTATTTTCCTCAAGGAATCCAAACAGAGAAGGAGCGCAGTTTACCTTCCATCTAGTTCTCTTACTGCATCAGCTGCATCTCGTGGATCTTCAAATTCCACAAAGGCAAAACCGGGGGGATTTCTTGCCACCCATACACTGCGCAGTGGTCCATAGTAGCCAAAAGCTCGCTCTAATTCAGTTTTGTTGCCATTGTTTCCAAGGTTACCCACATAAACCTTGCAGTCCAGCGGACAAGAGTCACGATGCATTGCTAGGATGAAAAAAATAAATAAATCTCATGTCTATTTAAACACAGCAAGTGCTTATTTACTTAAAAGGGAAACAATTCTGATGGTTGCTTTTCTCAGAAACTTCAGCAGGGATATGATCTGACATGGTAGAAACACCAATCCGCGTGGAAGGGGCAGGGAGAGTGCTTAAAACTGAACAAAAAAAAAAGCTAGCTGCTGTATTGTAATCGTGATTAAAATTCGTTACTTTAGGGGAAAATCGTTTACTTGTAAGGCACTCCGACTTTGAAGGGGGTGTTTCTCGGCGCCTTTCTCCCCCGCCCCCGGGCTCCAGCCGAGGCCTGGCCTGCAGAGGGAGCGCGGCGGGAGAACGGCTCCATTGTTCTCGGAACGGGATTCGGAAGAAGCTGCACATGCCGGGGGGAGAAGGGGAGGGGGGAAACCAGCGCCATCTCCGGCAGAGGCCACGCCGGGAGCGCCCGGGGAATCCCTCCGGAGCGGCTCCTCAGCACGGCGTGGGGTAAGCGGCGCTCCCGTTGCGCGGGCGGGCCAGGCGCCACGCCACCCCCGCGGCATCTCCCGCCCAGCCTCACCTCGCCCGGCTGACCACAGAGAAAAGGCGGCGAGCGGACTCTTCCGAGACAAACCGTGGCCTACCCGCTTTCTCCCCGCCCGGTTTTCCTCAGCGCGGCGGCAGCCACCGCCCGCGGCCCAGCTTTACAAAATGGCGGCTGCTCTTTGTTTGCCGCCACCGGGCCCCCGCCGCTTCCATCCGCCCTGCCGGGGACCGAGACCGCGGGTGCCGCCGCCGCCGCCTCCCCCCCGCCCTCCGAGGTGAAGCTCCTCACCGATGCTAAAAGGGAGGGTGCGCGAAGGGAGCCCGCGCTAAATTCGTAGCCGACTCGACCCTCCACGAGACTCCCGCTCCGCTTTTCCTCACTGGACAAAATGGCGGCGGCAGCTTACCCCGCCCGACCTTATATACGGGCAGCCCGCTCCCACGTGATGCCGCCCGACAGCAAATCAGAAGGCGCCGTCGCGCTGATTGACGGCTCGCCTCGTCCCGCCGCCTCCGCGCGGCCCTAGCCGGCGGCGGGGGCGCGCGCGCGCGCGCTTTTGCTCCCCCCTCAGCGGCAACGGCGGGAGCAGCGAGGCAGCTGCTGAGGGCGGACCCGGCCCCTCCTCTCGCCCAAAATTCCCCTGCAGGAACTTTAAGGGCCCTGAAATCGGGAAACGGACACATACCCAAGCAGATTGTTTTGCTGGCTTAAAGGAAAAAGAAGGATTTTTAAAATTTCTTTTTGTTTTAATTTTTTTTTCCCCTTTCCGTGTCCCCCTGACCCACCGGGTACGTCCAGGCCGTGGTTTTGAAGCATCACCCCCATCAACTTTAAGAGTTTTACACGTATAAAAGCTTCCATTCACTAGTGACCATCTGTCCCCATGGGCTGGGGCTTTAAATAAATACCTTTTTTTTGCAAATTTTATGCCTGGGCTTCTGCTTACTGAGGTACGAAAGAGGGAAGTTGATTTTTATTTCTTGGGGTTTTTTTCAGCACTCAATAGAAAATGAGGATTTGAGCTGAGGTGTTTTAACTACAGAGTGTATAGGGGTGGAGATGTGCTTCACTAAACACTCATTGAGCTAGGACATGGGAGTTTTAAAGTGAGTTAAAAAAAAAAAATATCTTGCTCCAGAAATGTTGCTTTAAATAACAAACCTCTTGGTTTTGGGTTAATCGGGTTATAGGAGAAACCCACCCAGGGCTGTTTCTGCAGCAGCTCCCCCAAATGTCACTTTGCAGCCATATCTGTAGGCTGGGTTTCATCCAGACTTTACCTGGGCCGGACAAGACAAATTTATCTGGTACAAGTAGAATTAATAATGCTTTGAGTCATATTATATGTGATAAGGCATTTGGAGCACAAATATATGCAATTAGAGTGTGTTTTCCAAGCAGGAACTGCACAGGAAGGGGGTGTCCTCAGTCTGCTGGAATGGTACCAGCATGTAAAAAAAATAAATACTGGAATGAAAGGCAACCAGCTGGTATAATTTATTAGTTTTCTGAAGCAGCATCCCTCATTATTTTTAAGAGCCTCTTTCTCCTCCCAAGGGTCAAAATTGTCCAAGGGTCAGAAAAACAACAAGGATTTTGAGGCAGCTAATGCTCTAAGGTATCTTTATCACGTGTGCAGTTACCTGGCAGTTACCTCCTTTAATTTAAACTTAACACACTGTCATCAAAATTAGCTGGTAGTTAATTTCCCGGGGCAACACAAAGGAAATAATTTACACTTTTTTGGGGCTGTTCAGCCATTTGACTTTAGGACTTCTTTGAGATGGTCCCTTCCACCCGGGATCACCTCCCTTCCTGGAAAAGGCACCTAACACTTGGGAGCAGAACCCCTGACCCCACCGACACGACATGTCTCATTCCAGCTGTTATTATTGTTTCTGAAACTTCAATCTCACCTGAGAAAACGAACGTGTTCTAACCATCGTGATGTGGAAGAAACCTTAGCCACGTCAGCCAGATTTAAGGGATACTTGGCAAGACAAACAGTGTTTGCTGATAAAAGAACACTTCTATCAGCAACAGCAGCTCTTAGAGTTCCTCTCAAGCAAAACTAGACAGTAGCAAAAATACTTATTTACTGGCCTGATTCTATCGACAGGAAGGTCTTTTGCTAGGAAATCTCATTACCTGAACACAACAGGAAACGGCCTGAGGGCCAGGCCTTTGCTTCAGACAGAAAGCCGACTGCACAGTCGAACCTCAGCCAGCTGCTTGTCAAGTTCCTGTGGCTTCAACCCATTTTCACATCCTGCCAACAGACAAATGAAGGGGATTTTCTGAAGGAAAAGGGACTCACACTTTCCTGATCTTTAGATATCTTACCATCGGCTTGGTTATTCCCACCACAACTCTACAGGGTACAAATCCCTGTTCCTTATTCCCTCGCTTTTAAGATATATATGTTTTTATGCTATGAAAACTTGTAGCTGTGCCTCAAGTAAAGGGAAACAACAGACTATAATTTATACATCAAGGACATGTCCTAAACAAGGACACTCAGCATCCAGCACAGGGGCCAAGAATGTCCAAGACTGAAGCACTTGGGGATTAATTAGCAAGAAGTCCATTTATTTTTGCATGGTCTGTCATTTGGAGACTCTTAGTTCCTCAACCTTCACCCCCATCTTTCCAGGTTGGAGCTTTCTGCCACTGTTGAGATCCCACCTTCTTCTGAATTTTTTACATCTGAGGGCTGGGTGCTGATTAAACCCCAGACCCCGGGCTGGGAGACCCATGACCATTTGCTGGCACTATAAATAAGAAATCCAGACCAGCTCTTGGCCGATTTCACAGGATCACAGACTGGTTTGGGTGGGAAGGGACCTGTAAAGGTCACCAGGTCCAACCCCCTGGCAGGGAGCAGGGCCATCT
>WTSP01021836.1:0-14857 GCA_025331215.1 Actenoides lindsayi | reverse complement strand
TGAAACGAGCAGTCACTCAAAGTAGTTATATATAGTTCCATGCATAGCACTTGAGCTGTAAGATGTATGAGGTAATACACTGTCATCCCGACGCTGCGGGGACAACCTGCCCTTGCTCGGGAAGGAGGCAGCCCCGAGGGCATTGTCCGAGCACAAAGGGAAGCACAATCCCGGGGGTGTCCAGGCACCTGGCACCGGGGGACACAGCCAGAGGCCCCGAGAACCCCAAACCCCAGGATTTCCAGCAGCCAGCACTGAGGAAACCAGAGATAAATCTTTACCCTCCCTGATCTTAGGGTACGTTCCTGTTTCGGTCACTCCTTTGAGCCTCCAAACTCCTTCAAAAGTCAGGAATATTTCCAAGGAGGAAAAAAACAGAAAAACAGCACCAAAAAGAAAGGCAGAGTGAACTCCAATAAACGCTCCAAGACAGCCCCATTCAGCCCTGGCCCTGTTTCTCCGGCAGCCAGCCTTGGTATCACTCACCTAAACAACGCTTTATAAAAGGAAGGGCGAGTTCTGTTTTCAGTCGTAGGGCAAGAATAAAATAAAATTGCAGTCACAGGAGTACCAAAGGGCATCGATCAAGGTGGGACTCACCCCACCGGGAATATCGGAACCAAATGAAGGGCTTTGGGCTGCTCCCAAAACCATCACCAGTGACCGTTTCCCAGTCACCCTCACTGGGAAAGGCCCCGCAGACAAGGGTTCTGCGGTCAGACGTTCCATGACAAAACCAAACAAGGAAACAGAAACCACTAAACCAGACCTAGGCACGACCTACACCAACCCCGCTACAGCTACGCTACCAGTCTTGGCTCAAACCCAGTTTGACCCCTCCTGCAGACCCCACCGGACACCAGCAGCTACGAGCCCCGCATCTCCAGCTCCTGGCTGGCTGTGACACCCCCCTGCCAATGCCACCTCCCCGCTGCCACTCGAGGCCGGGCTGAAGAGGCAGCTCCCACACCAGGATGTGTCCCCACTGCGCTGCTCCAGCATGGCTGCAGAGTTTGGGGAGCCCCCCAGGGAGGCGGGTGTCAAACCCCTTCCGATGGGAACGCAGGCACCAAGGTGATGTGGCTCTGGGAAGGCAACGGTGGTAACTGGTAAAACCCAGAGCTTATTTCCAGTCCTGAGCTCTACCTTGTGCTCCAGGGACTGTAATATTCCTGACAATACTTTGCCCTTAAAGAACTTAGGGTCAGTTTTGGACAAAAAGCTTCAAAATATGTCCAAAAGAAAATTTAAAATGGGGGGGGGGAAATGATGAAGAGAAAATTGGAGCAGCTGCTTCTTGATTCCTGGCCAGTTCCAGAGAGGGAGGATGCAGAGGGAGAGAAACGACCTCCTACAAACTGCCTCGGGTTTACAGCTTCCTACAAACTACACGATTTAAAACTTCTGCCTGACCTCCCACTGGGAGCAGGGGAGAGGTCAGAGAGAACAGCCTAGAGGAGTCAGAACAGTCTAGAGGCGGCTGTGGGGAGCGTGAGGGGGCTGTGGCGGGGCTGGCACGCCCTGCGCCCGGCAGAACACCCCGAGACCGAGCTCGGAACCCCGAGCACCACAGAGCCCGCTCCTCAGCCGCTCAGAATTCATCCCGTGGCCTCGGAGGGTGGTCCATGCCAAAAAACGACGAGGGTTTCCCGTGCACGTCGCGCTCTCTTTTCACGAAGGCGGTAAAGGAAGAGACGCAGTTCCCGATGAAATGGTCGGACTGGCCAAGAATGTACAAATCGACCTGAGGCACCTCTGGCTGCAAACTCACCACCTTGATCTGCAGGGCAAGGAGGAAAGGAAATGAATCCAGCTGTCTGCAGTTACAATCCAAGTGTCTCAGTATGAGAAATGGGTATTACAATCCAGATAGTACTACAAGTGGGAATAGGCATCAAACAGAGTGGATTTTGTCTTCAGTTGATCTATAACATTTATGGAGGGAGAAAATATTTTTGGAAGTCAGTTTGGTTTAATTGAAACCTTTTTCAAGAAGCAATTTACTACCGTGCAGGATGACGCTCTGCAACCTCTAAGAAAGGAAGAGTTCCACAGTATAAATTTTATTGCTCTGAGCAAAATTTGCTTTGGGAAGTCGGTATTTGCCTGTGAACAGCACCCAACAGGGCCACCTTCCTGCTGTCCCCAGCAGCCGGAGGGTAGGGAGGGATTTTAGGGAAGCGTTCCTGCCAGAGGGGGTTTCTGAGACTCACCTTTCCTTGGAAGAACTGCTGGATCTCTGTCGTGTAGGGCTCGGAATCAGTAGCGACGTAAACAGCTTTGGCTTCTGTCTTCTCCACCCAGAGCCGGAGCGCGCGCTGGATCTCCCCGAGGTCGGGCAGGCACATGTCCATGGTGAGCGGGACCGCGGCGCTGCGGTCGTAGCCCACGCACTGCGGCGATGCCATGAAGTGCGGCCCGGCCGTCCCATCCTTCAGCATGTTGCAGGCGTTTTTCTGTCGGAAGAGGGGGAAACGCCACGTTCAGATGGCAACAGCGCGAGGAAACACCAGGGCGTCCCCCAGCCCCGGGAATCCCAAAGGTGCTGCCACACCCAGCGAGTTTCTGAGGGCCAGGGCGGGTCAGGCTGTCACCCCAAAGCAGGGCTCCTCTCCCACGGCACGTTAAACTCTCGCAAGCATTTTGGTTGGGAGAGACCTTTAAGATCATCGGGTCCAACCGTTAACAGTGCTGACACCAGTTTACAGCAGCCAGGCGCACCCAGTCGGAGCCGATCCGCAGATGAATCCCCACGTAGGGCCTGAGCAGCAGAGAATGGATGTAGGCTTCTCCTTTCTTCACCATTTCATCAGACCACACGATGTACTTCTGGAGGCGCCGGTGCTCCTCCAAGACTGGAAACTGGGCTGGAGCTCCAGGTAGGGCCAGTACAGGGTGCTCAGAGGCGGGAAACCTGCAGAGAACCAACCAAACAGAACCTGCCGTGGATCATCCCGCAGAGACTCCTGCGTGGGGATTCTGTGAAGGTTAGAAATGGAGACTCTAAATACTCTGCAATGCAGGCTCCAGATCTACCCTGATGGAAGCCCAACCGCCCTGAAAACGTGAGCTCACCAGCGAGACACAGCTCGTGACCCAGCCACCAAGAACCATGCTCTTTTTGAAGACTAATTACAGATGTAATCAATAAATACCGTACCTATTACTGGCTCAGAGATCAGCCAGCAAACAGAGCTCACAGCTGAGCCTGGCCACAGGAGGAGCGTGCTCAGCGAGTATTTAACAGGAAAAGCATTAAGAGTTTTAATTAAACCAGTAATTAACCACTCGGGTCTCTCCCCCAGAAAGCAAAGGCTTTACACAGCAATTAGAGCAGCCATTCCTGGGAGCTACTCCACAGCCACCTGACAGTGCTTCCCAGCTTCTCGCTACCTTTGGATCCAGTGGTCCTTGTAGGCAGAACTGAAGGAGATTCCCTTGAAGAGCTCGGACTTATCAAAATCCACCTTGAACTGGTCCCAGAAGGGACCAAAGGGGTTTCCATCCTGCAAAGGGAGGACAAGTGTTCACTCGGTGCACGCACGGAACCTGAAAGGCAGAGCTTGTGAGATCCTGGGGAGCTGAGGAGCTCTGGTGCCGCGAGAAGAAAGCGGAGGGCACACAACTGCCTGAGCATCACCTGTCGGCTCCACACTGACAAGACAGTGAAACACTCCAACAAGAGCTCCCCAAGAACCACTGCTCTAAAGGACCAAGGCCACCACAGCTCTCGAACTTGGATTTAAAAGTGGTTGCTTGAAAACCAGCTGGACAACTGCACCACGCATGGGAACTGGGCGCAGACCAGTAGGAGAGAAGCTACAAATCCGCTCTCCTTACTGTCGTGATCAAGTCTGACGTGGTGGCTCCTGCTTACACAGACCGACTCCCCGAGCTCCGGCTGACCAAGAGCCACCAGGCAGCACCGGGAGCCAGGCCGATCAGTGCTGGAGACAGTGCCGCAGGCTGCCCTGGGGCAGGCACCTCTGAACTCTGCAAACCAACGGGGACCCAACTGAGCTGGTCGAACTCACCTTCATGGGGCAGGTGCTCTTGTCAGCGCTCCTCTGAGCCGCCGCTTCGAAGCAATAAGCCACCCGCTTGCCAGGAGGCCAGTGAACGGGCGCCAGTTTCTCCATGAAGTCCTCCAAGGGGATAACGCGGTGGTACTGCAGGAGCGGCTCCAGCCTGAAGTGCTCCGCGTAGGGAACGTGCAGCTGGGGACGACACCGCACCGCCTCACTCGCCGGCCCCGGCGGCAGCCCAGCCTCCCCCCAGGGCCTGCACCTCACCCCCCGGGGCCAAGCCACGGCCCTGCCCGCCGCCCCTCCCGCCTCCCAGCCGGCCTGCGGGGGCTCACGTTGGTGTAGGGCGGGCGGTGGTGCCGGTATTCGATCCACGGCGGCACGGCCAGCGTTCGGTTGAGGGTTCGGGCGAAGGCCAAGGCTCCCAGGAAATGCTCGGCCTGGTTCCCGAACCGGCCTGTCAGAGAGGGGAGAGCGGGGCTCAGCCGGGGCCTCCTCCACCGGGAGCTCAACCAGAGCCTCTACCGGGGACCCACCGGCGGCTCCGGCGGGGGCTCGGCCGGGGCCTCCTCCCCCGAGGGCTCCGCGGCGGGAGGGCCTCACCCATGCAGGGGCAGTAGAGCAGGTAACCGGCCTCGTCCCAGGCGGGCGCGGCGCCTCCTCCCGCCGCGATCACCGCCGGCAGCAAGAGCAGGAGGCGGACGGCACCCGGCGGCCCCGCCATGGCGGCTCGGCGGAAGCCAAGGCGCGGCGGCCCCATCCCGGCATGCCCCGCGGCCCGCCCGGAACGGCCCCTCTAGCGGGAAGCGGCCACCATCGAGGCGGAAGCGGCGCGGTGACGTCACTCCCACAATGCCCCGCACAATGGGGTCGGCGGGGCCTGGGCCGGAGCCGCGCCTGGCGGGGCCCGGGGGAACGGGGTGAGTGCGGGGCGGGGGGAGGGCGGGGGCGGCACCGGGGGGGGGAGAGGCGGTGTCACGGCGGCCCCCTCCCCTCGGTGGCGGGGTCTCCTCAGGGGACAGGGGGGCGTGGCAGGCGGGGGGAGGGGGGCGTAGGCCGGGCCCGCCTCTCCCCCTCCCGCCCCTCAGGGCTGCGCCATGGTAACGGGTAACGGGGCGGGGGGGGTGCGTGTGCTCCCCCCGGCACCGCATCCACCGACCCTTCCCCGGCCTTCCCGCAGTGCAACCGGCGGGACTGCTGGAGGGGCAGCTCGGGCCCCTCCTCCGGCAGCCCCGCCGTTTGCACCCCGGTTGCCACCAGCACGGCCACGCTCTGTCCCGGGGTTTTTGCAGCCGCTTTAGGGCTGAGTGAGTGGAAAAAGGGGGGTTTTGTTCTAAAACCCCGATGTTTATGTGTATAAATCATCCCCGAGCCATGTTTGTGGCTTTCCCGGTGGTGTGGGGAAAAGGGGTTTGGGGGCTTTTAAAACCCCACCTGTTGTCACGTCAGGGAAGCAAAGGGTGAAAGAGGAGCTGGCTCGGGTGGGAAAACCGACCTGTGGAGATGGTGGCTGTGGTTCTGTCCAATGGGAAAGCTGCTGCAGCTTTTCCTTGGGCTTTGAAAGCAAATGCAAACTTTGCACAAAGCTTTTTCTAAAACATGTAAGCGATCGGGTGAGGGAAACAGCTACCGAGGCCTGAGCAGCTCAGCTAGAAAAATGAGCCTGTTTGGATGTCAAAACCCACCCCTCACATAACGGCCAGAGTCACTCCCTGCACACAAAGAGAGGTTTTCTTGGAGGAAGTTGGGGAATCGCAACGACACGGGAGGTGGTGTTTGTGACTGTAGGAAAACTCTTCAACGTGAGAGTTGCAGGGAGGTAGGAAGGTCAGCGGTCGTCGTGTAGGAGAGTCGGGAAACGCCTTTGCCAGGCCTGGCACTGGTCTGGGGTTGCTGCAGAGGCTGGTTTGGGGCACAGCCCTGCCTGGGGCCGAGTGCCCACGGGGGATTTGGGCCTCTGCTTTCTGCCACTGAGCTGGTACCTTCCGCTTGAGCAAGTTTAAACTTTAACTACTTAAAATAGCTTAGCAAACCCAAGAGGGGGGCTGTTCTGGCTGGGGGAGCGAAAATTGAACAAGAAGTTACTTTTCAGCTGTGCAGGTTCCTCCAGCCACACTTGGTACAGCTGGGCCAGGGCAGGAGGTGAGGACTGAGGGGATGCAGGAGCCCCCGGGCCAAATCCTCCGTCCCTGAGGGAAGAAAAGTGGCAGTGCTGGAGCTGCTCCGCTGCAGAGGAGAAGCCAAGGACAGCCAAATTCAAACCAGACACGAGAGGTGCCCTTTAAAAAGAACAAATGCAGCTCCACAGCACAGGGGCTGCTCGGGCAGCCTGCCAGGCCCCGCAGCTCTGCCTCTGCCGCAGGCTCAGCGCAGCTTTGCTGTTTGTCCTGCCAGAGAACCCGACCAGGCTCCTTTTTCCTGACAGCTTTTAGCTGGGGCAGCTCCCCGGTCCAGCCCAGCCCGGGTCCGAGGTTCCTGCGGGGCAGGAATGCCGCACACTGAACCGCGCAGCAGAGGATTGGACACGGGGACAGGTCCGTGGAGCGGGCGGTGGCCTTGCTCCTGGGGACTTTCTCTGAGGCCTGAGAGCCTCTGCGTGCCACCCACCTGCTGTTCTCCGGGCAGCGACAAGCGGCTGGAATCTCCACACAGGGGATGGTCCCTCCCCTTCCAGTAGCTCTTCTGGCTTGAATCTGCCCAGACCTGATGGCTGTAGGAGTGAGATGGTTCACATCAGTTGGCAGCCGCTTCGAATCCAGCTCTCGGGTGGATCCTGGTTTTTTTTTTTCCCAGTTCAGCATTCACCCCCTCAACCTCTTATCCTCTGCACACCTGGAGAGAAAGAGTCATCTGGTGAGGGGAGTTTTCTGTCACCAACTTCCCTGAGATTTCTGGAGCTGCACAGGCCAGACATTTCTGCAGGACTAGCACAAACCTTTCCAAGACACCCTGGCTTCCCAGTGCTGTTGGTGCACAAGATGTTCTCTGACAAGTGTAGGTGACGTGTTGCCGCCCAGCGGCGACTGTTTGGGGTGGCTACAGAATTGTGCTGAACAGGGAAGGCTGGAAACAGTCTCTGGAGAAAGGTTACTGAGGAAACAAGCAGAGTTTTTAAAATGTAACTATCCAGGTGACACAGAGTGTTTTCTAGCCAAGCGTAGACCGTGCTGTTAACCTTCCACAGCTCCTGTGTTTCACTGCTGCTATGCAAGACCCTCGCCATGGCTTTTTCTCCCTCAGCAGCTGCCAGGGTGTTGTAGGGCGTGCGTCGAGTCGCGGAAACAGCCCCTCAGAGCCACGCTCCCTTTTCTTGCCAGATTTAGGAGGAAAGCTGATGTTTTACGATGGTCGGTTACAGGGATTACAGCGTCAGCTCATCTGCCTTGGTGTTTGCGCTCCGGAGCGACGGCTTGTGCGCCCGGCTGTAACAACAGCGCAGTGCAAACTCTCTCTGCTTTCAGGTAGCTCTGAAACCGGCACCGATGGCTGAGCTCGTTCAGAGGGAAAGCAGCAGCGGCCCGGCGACGGCGGCAGAGGCTCCCGGAAAGCGCTCACGGCTCTGAAGCAGCAGGTAGAGAGCACTGCTCTGGCCCTCCCCGCCCTGGGACAGAGGAGAAACGTTCACGCTCCCAGAGGCCTGCAAGGGACGACTGCGCTGCAGCGCGGGGCTCCTTTCCCTGCCGGCACCGCGCCCCGGCGTCTGCCAAAGTGGCACCTCAGCAGTTCTGGTCCCGCATTGTTCCCTGCCCGGGTGGCTTCAGCCCGCGGGGAGCTGGGTTCTGTTCCCAAGGGACGGTCCCGACCCTGGCGCTGACACCGTTTCTGGGAGCCGTCCCGCGTCCCGGGGTTTCCCGCCCTGAGGGGGCACTGGGAGCGACGGTGTGGTTACGGTTAGGGTGGTTTCAGCTCCTCGCAACGCTCAGCGGCCAGGCCGGTTAGTTCCCTCCTAGTTGCACATCCTGCCCACAACTGGCACTCTGTTGATGCGCAGCAGGAAGTTCCTCCCTCTGAAGCAATCATGGAGGGAGAGCGAGCTGGAGGGTTTGATGCTATTTTAAGAAGAGGTTCTCGGGCAGCTAAATTCAGCAGAAGAGCTCTCTCCCGGGGGCTTTTTTCCAGCCAGCTGGGTACCGGTTTAGGCGGCAGTAGAACCATAGGAGAATGCTGTGTTTTACCAACAAGTCAAACGCACCTCGAGAAGAACCCGCTAAGAGAGATCACTGTAGCTCCTCATCCACCTGAAAGGTGTATTTTGTCAAACAGGAAACAGTCTGAGCTTCCATTATCAATAAATGAGAGAGTAAAGAAAAAGAAATTAAAATTGCTCATTCCTGTAGACAGAGAGGCCGGATCTGCCTCACTGTAGCTGGGTGAAAATCCAGTGACTAATCACACCCTGAAGAGAAGCAGCAGCTGTCACCTTCCTGAAAAAGGTGACAGGTTGCTGATAACAGGAAGTCTTCTCCCCCAGCCCTGCCGACCCGTGTGTGGTAATTCAGACTGGAGAGGGTTGTATTGGTGCTCCAGGCTGGTAGCAGAGAGGATGAAAACCAAACCCAGAGAACCTCAGCTTCTCTGAGAAGCTCTAGGAGGGAAGTCCTTGTGAGCAAAGGTCAGGAGCACGTGGTAACAGACTGTGAGGAACGTGAAAAAAGGGGATGAGATGTGATTCACAAAACACAGGGGGAAGGGTGATGTATTTGGAGCTACAAAGAGACCCCTGCCTACAGCGTTTCAAGGGAAAATGCACGTAACGGGCGACGCTGGCTCTTCATAGTTGCAGAAATATAATTCAGAGAAAGTTTCACCTCATTTTTTTTCAGGGAACAGGGGTTAAAGGGGGAAAAGAACAAAGCTCGTTCTGGAGCTGGGAGTTTCCCATGTCTGTGAACACACATCTCCACACGTTTGTCCTGCTGCTCGAATGCTCGCACGTGTGTGTGTGTGTTTGAGTGTGTGTGTGTGCGCACGGGTGGAGGGGGCAGCAGCCTCTTAACACCAACCTTTCTGTGGTTTCAGATGAAGATGTTTTGCTGTTGAAGCAGTTTGGTCACGGAGGATTCCAACGGAGAACGGCAGCGGGACGACGCTGCGGCAAGGCGCCCGCAGGCTCGAGTTCTGCTTGCCATGGCCATCTTCTACTAGACCTGCCATGACGGCATTTTTCCCCAGTGTTCCCAACTGGATGCAAGATGCAAAGCAGGAGGAGGAAGAGACAGGCTGGAAATTAGTCCCCAGACCGAGAGGCGAAGAGACCGACAGTCAGGGAAAATGCCACTGTGACATATCAGAGCCCTCCTTCCCTAACGTGGACAAGCTGAGAACTCACCCGGAGCAGAGACCCTACAACTGCCCTCAGCTGCACTGCGGCAAAGCCTTCGCCTCCAAGTACAAGCTGTACAGGTAGGTGCTGCCCGGGGCCGCTGCCGGCAGCGCTGCCGCAGCAGGGGAGAGGGGAAAACCCCTCGCCGGGGGCTTTTTGCTCCAAGTTCTGAGAAGGTGGAGGAGGGGGAATGCCCTGGTTACCTTGCGAAGCAGCCGAGTCCCAGACCTTGCTGTACTTGGCGTCTCTTTAAGCGCCTTCCAGAGAAGCTCAGAGAATACTTTATCCTGAGCTCACGCTGTTCTCTCTTCTGCTGAGGGGGAAATTGAAGCAGAAGGCGAAGTTGACAGATGGAAAAAACAAAATGAAAAGCCAGAGTGGCGTTCACGTTTTGTAAGGCCTCCCTCAAACTTTAGTCCCAGGACTAGTCCTGTGGAAGCTGTTGCTGTAGCATGAAGAAGTTGAGCTGCCACGGGTGTCCTGAATGACAGCAGGGGATAATGAAACACTGCCATGACAGGAGCTCGGCACTAGATGAACCACAGTGTCAGAGAGTGGGGGGTACCAGGGGGAAATCAGTCCGCAGTGGCTGTCAGCAGACACTGCCAGAGCCCAACTCCTGATGAAGTGAAGCTGTCCCACCAGCAGATGAGTGTTTCTTGTCCTAGACTGCCAAGGTTTCATTCGGCATCCCTCCTTTTGGTAGCCCCAGCAGGGAGAACGGGAGCTGAGGAGGTGACTGAAATCTACCTGTGCAGGGGCGATGCCTTCCAGGGCAGCCAGGCGCTGCTGAGCCCGACTCCGCGACTGTTGTTCGGAGCGCCGTGTTTCTGTGCACGCCCTTTGGTGGCCATCGAACATCACCTGGGGGTTTTGTGTGGAACGCGAGGCAGGTCCTGCGAAGGTCGCGCGCGTTCTCTTCGGGGCTGGGCGCCGGGCTAACCTTCCCCCCCCGTTTCTCCCCACAGGCACATGGCCCCGCACTCTGCCCAGAAGCCTCATCAGTGCATGTACTGCGAGAAGATGTTCCACCGGAAAGACCACCTTCGCAACCACCTGCAGACCCACGACCCCAACAAGGAGGCCCTTCACTGTCCCGAGTGCGGCAAGAACTACAACACCAAACTGGGCTTCAGGCGGCACCTGGCCATGCACGCGGCCGCCAGCGGCGACCTCAGCTGCAAGGTGTGTCTCCAGACCTTCGAGAGCACCCAGGTCCTGCTGGAGCACCTCAAAGCTCACTCTCGGCGGGCTTCTGGGGGAGCCAAGGAAAAGAAGCATCCCTGCGACCACTGCGATAGGCGCTTCTACACCCGGAAGGACGTGCGGAGACACTTGGTGGTGCACACGGGGCGGAAGGACTTCTTGTGCCAGTACTGCGCTCAGAGGTTTGGGCGGAAGGATCACCTGACCAGGCACATGAAGAAAAGCCACTCCCAGGAACTGCTGAAGATTAAGACGGAGCCGGTTGACATGCTGGGTCTCCTGAGCTGCAGCTCGTCCGTCGCGGTGAAAGAAGAGCTGAGCCCCGTCCTGTGCATGGCATCCAGAGACATGATAGGTGGTAAGAGCTTCCCTGGCATGTTGCCTGTGGGCATGTACAGCACACACCTCCAGACCATGCCAAGCTCAGGGATGCCCCATTCTTTGGTTCCTAATTCTCTTCCCATGGGAATGAGCTATCCTCTGGAGTCTTCTTCTCCCATCTCTTCCCCACCGCAACCTCCTCCAAAGTATCAGCTTGGATCTACCTCATATTTGCCTGAGAAACTACCCAAAGTAGAGGTGGACAGCTTCTTGTCAGACTTCCCTGGCAGCCTGTCTCTCTCGTCTGGTGAGCCTCAGTCCTCTTCGCCTCAGCCACCCCCCCTGGATGAGGCTTTGCTTTCCAAGAGCCCCGCGAACCTTTCGGAGGCTCTCTGTGCTGCTAACATGGACTTCTCTCATCTTCTCGGCTTCCTCCCCCTGAATCTTCCTCCTTGCAATCCACCTGTGTCGTCAGGGGGGTTGGTCATGGGCTACTCGCAGGGGGAGACGCAGCCACTGCTTACCACTTTGCAACACCAACCTCAAGAATCTCCCGGAGCTGGGGCCTCGCTGAACTTTGGGCCCCTTCATTCGTTGCCCCCTGTCTTCACCTCCAGCTTGAGCACAACCACGCTGCCGCGTTTCCACCAGGCATTCCAATAAGCTGAAAAGGGCGCCGGAGAACAGATCTTTCAGTCACCCTTTGGTGGAGAGCCTTAAAAACGCACAACTCTTCCTTCCCTTTGGGGGGGTGAAAGCTTCGCCGAGCTGTCTCAGACAGGAGGTTTCTGATCTCTGGAGGGAGCACTTGTCGACTGGAACAGCAGATATCCCCGTGCGAGTCCCGGTCCTGTACAGCAAAAAGATTTCAGCTGATAGACTGGATATATTTTATCTAATTTTTAATCTGTGAATCAGGAGCCACGCTTAGCACTGACCTTCCCTGAGATCCCGGAGTTCCTCTTCGGGAAAGGACTTGTCCCTGAGAAGGAGTTGAGACTCTTTCATCTTGGGCTAAATTTTTGAAGGAGTCCAGCTTCCATTTCACGTTCTCACACTGCAACTCTGGCCAAGCAGCCAACATCTCCACGCGGAGGAGGAGGAGGAGGAGGAGGAGGAGGAGCCCGGGTAGCCGCTGCGTCTGAATCCGCTGGGGAAGAGGCCGTCCTTCCCCTCTACCTCTCGCCCCGTCACCCAATCCCGCTCTCTCCACATCAGTGTTAAGCAACGAGACCGTTTACAAAGTGAATTCAGAGACGTCACCTCATTCTTCGTCACGGAGCCGTCGGGTTAAACTCGTTACAGCCAACGCACTGTTTACACAACACAGATCTGTTTCCGCCCTCACAGAGATAGGAGGCACCAGAATACACTGGTTTGATACCTGGTGTAGCTAGAACACTGTTTACACGACGAAGTCAGGTTGCACTGATTTCTCTTCACATACCATGTTCTTCCCCCATGGGGAAATACTCGGCTTTTTTTTGGACCACTTCAGCCCCTGCCGCCGTAGGCAGCAGCTTCCCGCCTTTTCTCTCGGGCTTGCCACGTGGCGAGGGGCTGGGGCAGCTCTCACGGCTTCGCTTGGCTCTCGGAGCCCGTTTAAACATCTCCCGCAGGCAAACGGGACGTGCGTCCATGCTGGAAACCAAAGCAGGTGAAGAAGCAAGGTTAGCAGCTCGGGGCCCCGGCGGGGCTGGGAGCGGGCTGCAGGCCCCGCTCCGGAGGTTGCCGTCGGAGCAGGAGCGGAGGACGAGTTCCTGGGGTGTTTTTTTACCGCACCGGCTCCGTGAGGGCGGTGCCCTTTCGGCGTATCCACGAAGCAGTCTCAAGAGGTTTATCTTTTTACCTCAGTCCTAGGGTGACAACATCGGGGAATCAGGAGGAAGAATCGGTCGCAGCGTCACGTCCTCTCTCGCTGTGTTTGGAGTCTTTCCCCCAACACTAATACTTGTAGCAAACGTGGAGGGGTCGGGCCCGCGGTCACCCTTGCGCTTACCATCGGGTTCCGCTGCCCTTTTTCTTCTCTCCTACTCCTGAAGTTCTCCTGAAGTCCCGCTCCCTGCCCTGCTCTTAAACTCTGCCAGGGCCCGCGCGGCTGCCGAGGGCAGAGGGGTTACCCGGGAGGCGGCCGTCGGCTGCTGCCCGCGTCCCTTCGCGGCCGGGGCGGCTGCCGCCCTCCCGCTGGATCGCGCGGTGCCTTGCCGCCTCCTCACGAGCGCGGGCCCGCAGATCTTCCTGCCTCGGCGCGGAGGAACCGCTGCAGGGCGACGGAACCCAGGACATCTGCCGGTATCCTTCTCCCTCAAGCTAGGAAACGCAAATCTACCTCTGCTCGGTTATCTCCGCTCCCCCTCCTCCGCCCGGCCAGCGCACGTTCCCCTCCTCGGGGGACTCGAGCCGCCCCTCGCCCGGCCGCAGGCTCGTCCCCTGCCGTTCGACTCCGGAATTTTGTTTTTAACTTAGCGTAGGAATTCTTCCCGGAATGACTGTTAGCGATCCGTTGATTCTCCAGAACATAGATCAGTTGTTTTAGGTTAGCCAGCAATGCTGCAAATAATACTTTTGTATCAAAAATGTAATATAAGATTTATTTACCTCAGCAATATCCTGTGGCAATGATCTCCCGGCTAAAGGCAGTACTTCCTTCTCCGCTGCAAAAACGTGGCCTTCCGGCGTTCCACGAGTGCCTTGTTCTCTACCGCGGCGAAGGTCAACGCGGCCTTCCCGCTGCTCTTCCGTTTACCGCCACCGAATATACCTCAGGCCTGTCTGCTGTCGCCTTCCTCTCTGCAAACCCCAGCCACCCCTGCCAGCAGTTCCACACGAGCCTTATCCCCGCCTGCAGTTCAGAGGGTTGGGTTTTTTTTATTTCTAGTTCTATTTTTTTTTTTTTTTTTTTTTTTTTGAGAACTAACTGGTCAGAACCGGTCGCTTGCTGCAAGCGAGGATTCTCAGCTGTATGCGATGCCACCACTCACCTCCTGCCGCTTCACGGCCTTCCGCTCGCCCCCTCTCTGCCTGCGTTGTACTCCCAGCAGATGTCATCACTGGAATCCCTTTAGCAGCGGTAGCTAAACTTAGAGCCAGGCATCTTTTTCCTACCAGTAGTCTGTCAAAGAATAAATGGAATTCATTTTGCTATTACTTGCACGTGTGATTTGCTTTCCCCAGCTACCCTCACGAGCAGAGCTGCAGTGCCTTTTGTCCCTGCAAGTCTCCCCCGGCACGGGGAGCGTGTCCAGCGGCCGCGCGCTGCAGCCAGTACCGGGTGATTCAGAGCAGCTCCCCCTTCCACTGCACGGCTTGGAATCCCTGAGGATTTTGTCAGCCGGCCTAAAGCGACCGAGGCTCCTGCCGTGTGACACAGCGAGCGGGCAGTTCGCAGCGTAACAATCCACACCTCCTGAAGCTAACCAGTGAACAAGTTTCACTGGTCCATAACAAAAACACAAACCCCGAACCTGTGGACATCTAAAGCTACACCTCTTGGGAAGCTAAATTCTTCAGGGAGGACGTACCGAGCTGTTGGGGAAAAGGGGGGGACCCAGCTCAGCCAAGCCCCTGCCCCTCGGTCCGACACGGTGGTGAACTGGGCAGACTGGGCATTGCTGGGCACACGGGGGCTGCGCTGCAGCCGTTACCGAGGGAGGGGATAGGGAAAAAAGGTTTCATCCCAGAAAGGTTTATTTTGTTCTAAATCAAAGTTTAGGGATGTTTAAGTCACCGTGCTCCTTTCCCCTTATTACTGTAGGGAATGAGAGGCAGTAGGGGAGGAAGGTTAAGATGAAGCGGCCCCAGCGCAGTGGTGTCCGTGACGGGACTGTACAGTGACACTCTGGCATTCTCTGGCTCTGGGTTGTACGAAAGCAAGACAGTGGGAGCTGAGGAGGCTGAGGGGAGACCTGGCTCTGACAGCTCCTGACAGGAGGGTGGAGCCAGGGGGGGTCGGGCTCTGCTCCCAAGGAACAAGGGACAGGAC